>JANDJT010000131.1:15622734-15641531 GCA_024331685.1 Stegophilus panzeri | reverse complement strand
AATGTACCAATATTAAGCTTACAACTGAACAGCCACATCTTCTCTCTTTAAGAGGAATGTTTTTATTTTTATTTAAGCACCAGTAAGCTAAATACTAAATGGCTTCCTAATCACTACATATGCGCTCTACCTAGCAACAGAATGGCTGTGTACACCAGAACATCGTGCACTATATGTATTACACAACATTGTATTGTTGAGTAAAGCTGAAAGGTAAATTCCCCACTAAAACCACTCTTAGAATTTACAAGTGACCCATTCAAAATCTCATTCAATGCAATTCCACATCACCTATGTTCCCTGTCCTTGTTCCTTGAGACTGTATTCACATGTGACTTCTCAATTATTGTAACAGAAATATATGAGCCTGTGTAATCACCTGCCATGACTGTCACTCACAGGCTGCATGAATCTACAGTCTGGGCTAGAACAATCCAAAAAAAAACAAACACTTTAAAACATTTTTAACAGTAAATAATATCATATGAATACCAAACACCCAACCATACATTTTCTATACCGCTTATCCAACATATTGTCGCACGAGAGCCTGGAGTCTATCCCAGGGAACTCAGGGAACAAGGCGGGGACACCCTGGACGGAGTGACAACCCATCGCAGGGCACAATCGCACACACATTCACACACTACGGACCATTTAGAGATGCCAGTCAACCTACAACGCATGTCTTTGGACTGGGGGAGGAAACCGGAGTAACTGGAGGAAACCCCCAAAGCACGAGGAGAACATGCAAACTCCACGCACACTGGGTGGAGGCAGGAATCGAACGTCCAACCCCAGAGGTGCGACGCAAATGTAAACTAACACTAAATTAAAATGCTTACTCATTTACACCAGGTGCCCCTGGTACTGAATCTTAAACTAAGTCACAACTGCATTAAATAACTTTCTGTTAAGAATAACACTGAGATGGAGCTTGAGGTTCAAGCCCAACTTCATCACACTGTTTAATAATATCTGTGAAAGTGAATGTGTCTGAAATTTAAGAAGCTCTTTAAGAAGCTCTTGAATTACTAATAATAAATGGTATCTCTATATGACCACTGACATAACTAATACTGACTTAAGTCCTGGGATGTGAAATCAGAATTCACTAAAACCAGACCTTAACTGCTACACTGTTGAAGTTTGTGTCCCCTTTCTCTTGCTTGTCACTCAGCACTAAAAATGTTGTACTACACTGGGCATCCTGAGGGCATCGGGTGTCCACTACAGCAGATTTTCAGCCTGCGATCTGTACATTTCAAGACTTCGACGGACAGATGACAGCCCCTATTAGGAGCAACTAGAAGGCGAGCAATGCATAATGCATGAGTCTGGACAGGGGAGCTGAGTGCATTAGACTGAGGGACAGAGCGGGACTTGACAGAGATCAGAGACCTGGCTTTAGTAAAATAAAGGGGCACAATCCTGGCTTGAAACAAGCTCACAGAGGCCTAGCATTAATCCTCACATTCTGCTCACTACTTTGCAGTAGACGTCTCAGACCACCACTTCTCATTTTATAGCAATATAAGTACACAATTTATATTAAATTATCTACAGAAATTGTACCAATGACCATATCTGATTGAAAATGTTTTGGATTTTGTAATCTTAACTCTCCTATTATGTTGGGGGGGGGGTTATGTTATATAAATGTTATGGGTCAAAATGCCTATTATGTTATGGGTCAAAATGACTTCCACAGTATACACACAAAAACAGCAAAGAACAGCTTAAAACAATAAACCTTTATTATGTTTTGACTGAGACAAGCCATAAGAAGAAATATTTGCATATAAGTTCATGACCCTAAATGAGGCAAGTCAAAATATTTCAAAGAGAAAAAGAGAGATTAAACAGTATTTCAGACATCTCAAATGTGGAAATGGGTCAGATTGACCCATAACATAATAGGAGGGTTAAATTGTAAGTTTAATTGTCTATTTATGCTCGTGAGATATTTTAAGGTTGTAACAATAATCAACAAAATTCGATAATAATATTATTTGTCATCAAATTTCATTATGGAATACTTGGTCTATGTTATGAAACACACTGTGGCACATCAAGTCAGTTTACATCACATAGCAAAGCTATCTGAGTCAGTTGGCATGTTTCTTTCTATTGATACATGCTTCTGTTGATATTTTAACTACTGATAAATGTTACATTTCCATAAATGTTTAATTTCCTTAACATATGCAATATACAGTCCCCTCTGAAACTATTGGAATGACAAGGTTAATTCATTTGTTTTTGCTGTAGACTGAAGACCATTGGGGTTGAGATCAAAGGATGGATATGAGAAGATAGTTTAGAATTTCAGCTTTTATTTCCTGGTATTTATATGTAGACGTGTTAAACAAAATAGACCATGTTACATTTTATACCATCAGACCACCCAATTTATAGGCGAGCAAAAAATTTCGGAACATGTGACTGACAGGTGTTTCTTGTTACCCAGGTGTGTCCTGTTAGATTGATTGTTTAAACAATAAATAGCTCTGAACATCTACTCTGTTTTAGCCTTCGGTTTCACCTGTGAAGACTGCACTGGTTGTTAAAAAGGATAAGTCAACATGAAGATCAGAGAGCTGTCTATGGGAGAAAAGCAAGCCATTTTGAAGCTGAGAAAAGAAGGGAAAATCAATCAGAGGCATTGCAGAAACATTTGGCATAGCCAATACAACCATTTGGAATGTCCTGAAAAAGAAAGAAACCAATGGTGTACTGAGCAACAGACACTTAATGGGACGGCCAAAGAAAACAGCTTCCAATAGTTTCAGAGGGGACTGTATATTGTTAATATATTTTGTGTCAAGTCATCAAGTCGCCATCTTGCTTTCGGTTCACATCAAAAGTGCTGGGAGTTGATTCACTGATTCCAGGCATTAAAAACAAAAGAGTCATCCCCAAAGTTTTGGAGTCCATTCCACACAACAGATATTTTTCACTCTACGCAAACCCAGCAATCAGAATAAATTTAGCATTGCGGTGTTTCAGTTAACTAGACAGCCGGTGGATATCGAGCTTTATCCTGAGCCCTAAATGAAAGCATTAAATAATAATCCTTAACTGAAAGATCACAAGATTTAAAAAAAAATCTATTTAATTTTTAAAGAATGTTCTTTCATTAAAGCAATAAAGCAATCTGATAATAAAATAATTAAACACGGGCTGCATATTGAAACATGGTCCGCAAGATATCGTGCATTCAAGTGGTCTTTCAAACCTAGTAGTAGGTGAAAGATGCATGTTTTGTGCAACGGAATGTAAAGGGACTAAAATAATCAAAGACTAGGTACAGTTTCAATTTTATTTCACCTTGATAGTCTTCTCTTTTTGGGACTGACCTCAAAGAAAGAAAGAAAGAAAGAAAGAAAGAAAGAAAGAAAAGAACAAGAACTTGCTTGCTAAGTGGCATTTTCTGGATGGAATAATTCTAATGAATTAGTGCCTTCATTTGTACTTAATAGTATGCAGTGTGTTTAGGTGGGTGTTAAATAACACTGCATTAATCAGCTAGGTGTTAACCACCTTTGCATTATTTCATTAAAACTGCACACAGAATTTAAGTACATAGGTAGACTGCTGGAATGTTAGTTATGTTGGAATGTCTTTCCAGTTTTATATTTAAGGACCGATTCGAAGTCAAAGCAATGAGAGATAAAGAGGACGAGGAAGCTCCATGGTGATGTAGTTTTACCAGCACTAACTCCTCTTTATATGTTTAGTTTATGGAAATCCCAAGTGCAATGCAGCTTACTCTTGGATGATGACTGGAAAACACTTGTGTAGCCACCATGATGTCATTGTTGATCACTTAATTATTGACATCAAGGTAAATACTGTAGAAATGTATTCACACCTGACCAGTATTGTAGAATTGTGTGTTTGCTTTATTACTGCTTTTTCAAGTGATCTTTTGTTTTAGTGTGTTTGTAAATCAAGTCATCTGTCATATTTCATTGTTTCTACCTTGCTTAATCTCATGACATTTGCGACTCATGGTGAACCTAGGAAATAAGCCTGGTCCCATCCTAGTCTGTCATTTTATCTGTCGATTTATATTTAATCGGGTTGCCTTTGTTTTATGTTGTATTTCGTGTGAAATTCTATAACTACTTAGTATGAGATACACAAAAAACAGAAGAAATCAGAATGGGGTGAATACTTTTTCCACAGCATTGTAATTGAGGAAAGGGGTAAAAAAAAAAATTATTACACACGTCCTTCTGTTTCTCTTTTGCTTATATCTCAACCAGAAGTTAACCTCCATCCACATCAAGGTCTCTAATCTCCTGAGGTAAATTTGAGCTTTGGGATTTGACAGAGCCTCCCAGTCATTCATGTCCACTTCACTACGGCACGACCAACAACTTGATCAAAGCCTGACATGCACTGTGTTAGAAAAATGCACTTAGCTAGCACATTAGCAATTAAAACATCTTTCGACAGAGTAACCATTTTTGCAGCTATGTTTGTTAAATTAATTTAAAAAAACAAACAAACATTGTTTTGGTGAAATAAACTGTATTTACTTTAACTAAAACTAGTTGAAATACCTTCATATATAGACAGGGTTGGAAAAAGTGCCACTGGAGCGCTTTCTGTATTTTGTATATACAATGTACGATCTCTGTTAGCCAAACATGCATCCGGGTCGTGCTTAGCAAACAAAATGACATCTCGTTCTGTCTGCTTTATTCAGAAACTACAGTTTCATGTGATGGATTGTTGAACTCTTCTTCGACATCTCAAACAAAAACGACTTGTGTATAGAAGTTCAAGGAGGTGCTCGCAAGCACTGCGACAGAGACAAAAGCGAAACATCAGCGGAGAACAATCTCTCTCTCACAAGCATACAAAACAGGGGACACATTATAAATCTGAGTCCCTAGAGGGAACACGCATCTCCCTCTCCAGACAAAGCATAGCACTCAATGCACATGACTCATACCCTGTGGTTATTCCAGCATGGTTTTTGCATTGAAAGGCTCGAACCATTTTCAGGGCCGGAGATCTGGGAAGAAATGGAATGGTGGGCACTGCGGGCTTTGAAGCTTTTAAATGCATGCGCAAATTTAAGTGCACGTCTTTGTGTAACTCCGGCTTGTGCTAAGCTTCTGTGCACATTACTGAAATGTGTGCCTCCCACATCTAAAGGGTCTTCACTGTATCTCTGACACACACACACACACACACAGACATACACACTACAGCATCTTCTTACACTACGGCACTAACTACATTACTTACGGCATTTAGACACTATCTTTAATAGAGAGTGTGAGGGTGACCGACCTGAATGTGTACCCAAATCATCAAGTGTGGTCATTAAAAATGAGCACAAGATGCCGTGAATTGCGTGTACGCAAAGGTATTCGGGAGCGTGGAGTAGGAAATCAAGCACGAAAAGAAAATGCTGTAAATGCGAGCACTTCATTTCTGCGAGCACTGAGGACCGAGACTTCATTTCATCCATCGTGGTTTACAAATCAAGATACAACTGCGTTTGTTTACATCGACCATGCTCTCTAATACTGCTCTCCACACTTTACCCAGCAAAAAAATAATAATAACCCAGCATGAGGAGTTTATTGCTAGCAGCACACGACAGCAACCAACATAAACAGAGCAGGATAAAATGTTCCACGATGCCCCATATTGCATAATACCAAGCGGGTCACTCATTTCAGTATTAGTATTCACTAGTAGCTGCAAACATGTGGTCTGAAAACAATGGTATAGATTCATCCCTAATAATCTGTGCAGTATATGTAGACTATGGGTAGATATCTGCCAAAGTTTTATTCCATACTACAATATTCTAGGCCTGAAAGGACTTCAAATTACATATATATATATATAAGATCAAATATGTCAAATATGTTTCATACATTAAAATTCATTAAACAACTGGGTATACTGTGTACACCTGCGAGACCTGTACGTGAATTTACAAGAATTTTAGCTAACATAGACACCTTTACATGATATCAAATTGAATCAATTCAGATCAATCGAAGAGACTGTCATACCCTACGTGCTGTATATTATGACAATGGCTAGAAAATGGCAGAAACGATGAGAACTATGTCACAAAATACTTGTGATCTGTCAAGCACAGCAGCGCACACAGCCACTCGCACATTCATGCGGCAGCAGAGCTATGGAAAGCCAAATGGTCCATACATGCCTCAAAATAAATGTCACAAAATAAGGGTTTTTTTTGTTTTTTTTTTACATAATTATATTTAATCTGTAACCAAATTCGTTTTAATGGGTACAAATTTCATATAATAAAGACACTTAATGTACCAAAAAACAGGTACAAAAACGTGTAAACAAGGCAAAATTCATGTGCACGATTGGCAACAAAAAACAAAACAAAACATTTTTACACACTCTGACTAATAATTTATTCTTTATGGACACGTTTAAAAAATGCACCTATGCAGTATAGCTAAATACAGTCTGCCAAACCAGATACAGCTACACGTTATGAACCTCCCTTCTGTGTTCACTGCAAAACTACTCCACCAAAACAAATGCACATGCAGTGCCAAGGCAAGACCGCCTGAATGCTAACAAACGGGTAAGCTTTCTGAGTTGACAGGTAACATGACTGATATAAATAATAATAAATAGTATAAATTGTAATAGAGCGCATAAATACCTCCTTATGTTAATTGGCTGGACGTAGTGATGTACATCATTAATTTTTTTCCCAGATAAGGAACCTGATCTATCGCAGAGACGAGAGTTCTTTCTGCTTAAATGATGGTTTATCAATGTTTTATGCTTATAGGATACTGGGAGAATTTGACCAAATATTACAAAATAACAGCTGCCCTCACCCAAAAGGGACAAAAATCACCTATTTGTAGCACTTATATGCACTAATATGCGCATACGTATATATTAAAGAAATATATTGGAAAATATTCAGATTTTTCATTGACATGTAATTTCTCAATTTTCTTCATTTTTCATTACAGCTATGAGGCTAGCATAGCTAAAAAGTAATGGTAGTTTATCACCACAAATCATTGTCAATTTTATTACATTTTTAAATAAACATTTTAAGTATGGCGTATATATATATATATATAACATTATTCAGCTATTTCTGAATGCAGTTTGATTGATGATAACTGATGATCATATTCTTACATTACGTTAGAAACATAGATCCAGTGCAAATATAAGAAGCAGGTTTGGACAAAAATGGACAAAAATGTTTGAACCTTATTTGAGATAAGTGATTTTTTTTATTTATTTATCTGATCCTGGTCAAACCTTTCCTGTAAAATGGAAATCATAATGCATTTCTGCAAGGTGTCACACATTTAACTGAAACAAGCTATGCGAATTTGGTTGGTTTTGGGTTTTCTTGGGAATCTTACTTGATCATGAAAAATGCATTTCAAAAGGACATGAAGTCAAGAACATAAAGTCAGAACTTCTAGTCTATGATCGACAGTAGAGGACTCTTATTGTTTTAACATTTTTCTTCCCCGTCCATGCATACACAGTGACGCAGTCAAAAAATCAGAAGTGTTTTAAAGGGGAACAAAAAAAGTGATCGATTATAGATAAAGACACCAGAATAGCTTCTTCCCATGTGTAATCAGACTTATGAACAATTAATCGTCTCACAAACGTGATGACTGTGTCAATGACAACACTGTCATTTGTGTTCTCGTTGTGCTATAGACATTTTTATTTGCAGCACAGTAGTTTGTATATAGTATTCACATCTGATCATAGCGAACGTTATATCCATGGCCTGCTGTGCATATCACCTGGGCCTGGGGGAAAATACATTTAAAAAGGGGCCCCCAAAGAAACACACAAATATACACAACCCACAAAGTGTAAACAGCTGCAAAGCATAAACAAACAATAACTCATTCGAATGTGATATGATAATAACTTTTCCATACGCTGCCTTGAGTTGGTACAAAAGTAATTACTAGCCAGAAACCCTCTACGTGTGAGAAAATGTCTGTAATTAACCGCAGAATTTTTAGTAGGCAAAAAATGCAGCAGACCAAACCATTTTACAAACTACAGAATATATGACTTTATCTGATGATGATGATGCACAACCCTACATCTTTTTACCCTTATGATCAAATAGACATGTTTTATTCTGCATTCCAATGTACTACTAAACACTTCTGCATCTTTCTCTTCCCCTAGCTTGGACCCAGGGCTGTTTCCTTGGTTGCCCCCCCTATGACGGTAGAGCTGGTAATATTATTATTACAAATATTGCCTATGTCCTTGTTTTGGTTATCTTATTGTCACATGTAATGTCTATTTCCTAATCACGACCACCAACTCAAAATCCTTGTACACTCTAGTGTAATTGGCCAATTAGTGCAATTCTGATTTGCATTTATGGCATTTGACAGACACTCTTATCCAGAGCGACTTACATTTATCTTGTTTGTTTGTTTGTTTGTTTTCACAACTGAGCAGTTGGGCGTTGCTGGGATTTGAACTCACAACCTTCCAATCAGTAGTGCATATGTGCATCAGTGGGTATATTTCCCCCCTTTTTAACTACGCAATGTGATTTTAAGTCATTTATGATCCTAATGGCCTTCCACGTGGAGCAGCAAGCAAATGTAACATGCGGCTTGCTTATTGTAAGCACCAGAGGGGAAATCGGGTTCTCTGCCGCACCGTTTCGTCAGAAAGCCAAATGCATTTGAACTGCATTAACTAGGTCCGGTATCTCCCGATCGATGCACACACGCTCGCTCTCTCTCTCTCTCTCTCTCTCTCTCTCGGTACACTGGCGAAGCAAAACTGCATATGAATGGTTTTCTAGCGGGATCGCTCACCCGATGTTGCCGAGCGCCTGCTCCAGCAGCTCCGTGTGTAAAATGTTCTGGGGCGGCGTGAAAGCCCCGTTAAAATGGGACAGAACCGAGCTGCAAAACTGACGCAGCGTCTCAAACTGCATCCTTCTCTCTCGTGCACACGTTTATCTTCCCGCTTGCTTCCTGTAACACACGATATGCGTCCGAACGAACGATCCTCGCTCCACAAAAACCCCCGCACTATCTCCAAGGCAGCATCAACGCGGCGTCGCGCCTCGAGCCCCGTATCCCTCCTGATCTCAGTGTCACGCGCTGGACGACGCGGTGCTCTTCAATCATCGTGCTCCGAACTCCGAGCGAAAAAACATCGAGTCAGAAAAGACCGGGATGTCCGCGATGTATGAACGGGGCAGCATCCCCCCCTCAAAACACGGCATTTCTACCACCACCCCCCTCCGCACCTCCCTGCTACTCCTCCTATTTGTTACTGCGAGCGCTCACGAAAACGCGCAGTGGGCGCCGGCTTGGCGCGTGCGCTCTCTCCGACTACAGCGCGCGCCCTGTGTGCACCATGCCACACGAGCCAGGAGAGCCGCGCGCGCGGACATGCTCTAGTCAACTGAAGGGGTTTTTTTCCCCCCTAAAAACTTTCCACATTTTAATAACACCTTTATTATGGTTTCTGTTCACTTCAGTGTTCAGTTTAAACGCATGGCGGGGCTCGTGAATGGATTCTACATCCGTTTGCTTATTGTTTGCGTTTCTCGCGCCATAAAGTTCACTGAACGCAATAGAGTGACGCAAACAGACTTAAGTTTGACCATGACGTCACGGACTGACTCCTTAAATAGAACTGGAGGAAGTTTGTTTTGGTTGTGTTGTGCAACATCATCATTTTGCATTATATTCTATATAATTAAGCAATCTTTTTGTTAAAAATACAAAATACAACCAAGATGGCGATTTCCGTACAGACGCTTAGTGGTTAGCACGTTCGCCTCGCACCTCTTGGGGGTTGGGGTTTCGAATCCTGCCTCTGCCCTGTGTGCGTGGAGTTTGCATGTTCCCCCCGTGCCTCCGGAGGTTACCTCCGGGTACTCCGGTTTCCTCCCCCAATCCAAAGACATGCATTGTAGGCTGATTGGCATGTCCAAAATTGTCTATAGTATGTGTGATTTAGCTGTGTGATGGGTTGGCCTTGTGCCCCGAGTTCGGTGGGATAGGTTCCACCCCATGTAGGATAAGTGGTACAGAAAACGGATGGATGGCGAATTCGTTCTCATCTCACGTGCCATAATTCTCGCAGTAACTTATTCATTACAGAAAAGTTTACGTGAAATTAATACGTGGCTTTTTAGACTCTTCACATGACACATTTCACACATATATATACATTTTTTCACACATTTTATGCATGTATTTTTTTATATTCACACATTTCTTTTATTTTCACATGTAAATTTTTCACAATTTCTTATTATATGCTTTCATCCATCCATCCATCCATCTATTCATTTTCAGTAAACGTTTTATCCTGATCAGGGTCACAGTGAACCCGAGCCAATCTGGGAACGCTGGGCGTGAGACGGGGAATACACCCTGGATGGGACACCGGTTCATCACGAGGCACCAAGCACACACATATTCACACACTCATTCACTCCTAGAGGAAATGGGCTTACTTGCACTTATGCCATATTTCCGTTTTGAAATAGCATGAATCTGGCATTACAATACAGCGAAACAGCAGCATCTAACATTTGGTGTGGTTTTTTTCAGTCTTATAATAAAGTCATAGTGTTGGGTTAGCGTTAGATCGTCTGTGTTTTCTATTAATAAGTATTTTCTTACCTTCATAGTTGTTTATGTTTGACACAGTATGCAGTCTGACATCTTTCTTCAGCTTAGTAAAAGGAGCTGTGCAAGTGTCCTTACATATATGATAAACGTAATTGACGTTCATTTTCGGGGAGCTTCAGCAGACACTGGGTGTTTAAAAAAAAAAAAAAAAAAAGCACCACTGCCATTACAGTGCATTACTTGAGCTGGAAGCAGAAGTGTCATTTTGGTTATAATGTTTGTGCGAGTAGCCCATTTCACATAGCCAGTCCACCTGCATGCATGTTTTTGGACAACCCACAAGACAACACTGGGGAGAATGTGCCATTCTGGTTTAATACATCAGATTTGATTTTCTCACGTGTGATATGATCTCATATCGTTTACATCATGTCATGTGTTCACTTGAGTTCAGTGCATCATGTGGCGAAATGCACCAAAAACTACAGACATGGCCGACGAATACAACTCTCAAAGCTACACGCTGTCACATCACCTTCTCTTGAGAACTAATCAGACACACCTGTTCCCAATTACAATATCAACGACACCACACTACTTAAGAGACTCACACACACAGCTATGCTGAAGTATTACGCTCAGTTACATTTTGTCTCTGCCCTTACCAAGCCTTAAACAATAATTAAACATAAACAAACTCCAAACAAGGAGTTTGTTTATTCTGGTTTTGAATTCGTTCTTGTATTCGACCTCGTCTTTTTGCCTTGCCTTGCTCGGACTGTTTGCCTGATCGCCTGACCTCTGCCTGTTTCTGTATATTGATTTTTGCCTGATCCCTTGGACTTGTTATTTTATTAAACTGCCATACTTGGACTTGCTTCCGTCCTAACCCTCATTACGTGACACATCACGTTTTTCAACTATTACTCACATAACTATTATATCACAATGTTTCGTAATATAAAAAAGTAACATATCTTTTTTTCTAATGAAGCAGCATTAAAACCAGAGTTTCTGTAAACAGTTCTCTCATGATAGTTCTAAAATAGTTGCTTATCATTATCTACTGTATATTGTCATAAATTTTAACAAAAAATCTTTGACATCAAGTAGGCCAATTCACTTTTAGTTTAGGAGTATGATGCATGTTTTCATGTCAAGGTGTGTTTGTGAGGATTTTGGATTAGGATTTGGGCATAAGTAAATAATGAAAAAATATATAATAATAATAATAATAATATGTGTGCAAAATGCTTAACTGCAACCAGGAAAAATAAATAAATGAATTAAAAAATCAGCCAAAATTCAACCAAAACTTTTCCTAAATACACAGGAAAATCATGGACCTTTTTGGGCTCTTTTTTTTTTTTTTTTTAATGTTTTTTTTTTTTAATTCACTGAAGGAAATGTAATCCTTTCTCACAGGACACTGGTGTTCCATTCCGCTGCCAGAATGCAAATTGAATTATTGGACATTTTCAATCAGTATAAACAAATTTTAACACCGCATGTCTGTTATAAGATTAGTCAGGACACTGTTGGGTTTCTGTGTGTAGAGTATTGTGACTCTGTGTTTAGCTGCTGGTGAGCAGGGCGATGGGAAAGGGGAGGGTTATGAGCCCCCTGCTGGACAAACAATTCACACCTCTCCACAATAACACTGGTACAGAGATCAAATTGACATCACAACTAAAGGTTATTTGATAGTGAACACCGTATACACCTGCCACAATAAAATTATAACATTTAAACCTAGTAGGCTAGGTAAATAAATAAATAAATACTCGTGAAAAACTGCAAATTCTTAAAGCCCTGACAGTCTACTTTCATACATAAAGCACTACTGTGGAGTGTCACATCATTAATGAATTAAATGCTGAACACATGCACCCCCAAAACAGGCGGAAATAAAAATTTTATGGCCTCTGCTAAAAAAAGAGTTAATACTTGAGGTTGGCCTATAACCTACAAATGCCTACTGTGCCTATGTGTTCCCCTTGCATAGGCTTCATCCTCAGAATGGACCACACCAACATTCTCACTGTTATCCCACTATACCTCACTGAAAATGGATAGGAGCTAAATTTCAGGTAGCAAATGAGCTTTTTCCGCAAAGTGACTCGAGCTCGTCCTTGTGCACAAAGCGTAGACTAAAGGCTATTACATAGTGTGAGATGCCAATGAAGGACAAACCCATGACCCATATAGAGCACTGCGTGGCTTAATGTAGGTCAGCCAAAGAATTAACATAGGAGAGAGAAAGAATTTTGTGATGACAAATTACTAGAGAAGTCTGAGAAAAGCCCGAGAAATAAACGCAAATAGATATTTTCTATTTTCTATTGAAATATATTTAGGCTAAGACATTGTATAACCTAATCTACTATAGAAAAAAAACAGCTGAAATGGATTGTGCTACATTATTATGTACAATACTAAATGATACTGATGGGAAGTAGGCCATATTTGGACAGTCATTTAATCTTGGCTGGAAAAAAAACACAACGATGGATTTTACTGATAAATCATAGCCATTAGCACCACAGTTAATGGTCAAAAAAGGAGTAGGCAGGAACTGTATGTTTCACATCATTAAATCATTCAAACAAATCAGTGGGAATATTTTAATAAGCATATTTCTTCTCTAAAGCATCACTGGATCGGTCATTCTGTTACTCATCACTAGTTATAGTTAGGGGTGAGCGATATCTAAAGGAATAAAACACGACAGACGACAGGGTGGTACGATGCGGCCCGAGGTGATGCAGAGTTACTACCTTAGAGTTGATTATTCTCCAATAACAAGACCTCCCGAAGAGGTTTATTCCTCAATTATTAATAAAACAGCAATTTGCTGACGATGACATTTTTTCTTTATTATTAAAGAACTACAGGTCATCACTGTTAACAATTTATTGTTACATTTAATGTTGTGGAACGTCCGCATAACAAGTTACTTCCTGTTATCACTTACTTTATAACAGTTATAAACGGTCATTCCTTTACCAGCCTCTTTTTTTTTCTCTTTCTTGAATATAATAAGACAGAAAAAAATGGAGCTTGTTATGTTACCCAGACAAAAAGTCCTGTATACTCTCCCATGTTGATAAGCTGTACGTGTGTGTGTCCGTTATGTTTTATACCATACATATCAGCCCATACAGGATTTCGCTGAGGTTTTTTTTGTGCTTGTTGTGTTCCAAAATGCTTGATTTTGCAGTGGGATTTTTCAAATTTTGCGATACAGTTTGATGAGTTTTTTTGTGCTTTTTTTAAATTATTTGAATTGGTGAAATTGCAATTGCAGGAAATTCGCAGTGATGTTTGTTGGTAAATGAGACCTTTTAGCTGTACTCATGTTCGACGCACGTGAATCGAAGAGGGCTTTGGCTGAATGCAGATTGTGATGATGTCACATGACACGTCTTGGCCCAAATCTACGAAAAACCTGGGGTAATTCTGAAAAATGTCAAGCTCCTCCCGAATATTGCAGCGTTTGCTTGATTTTGCGTTCATTTCTGCAATCGCAAAAACATGAAATCCCGGATGGACTGACATTTCACCCATCTTTTTTTAAATTGTATTTCATATTAATAGTGGTGCATTTACTTCTCAAGTAGGAGATAGTAGCCACAATATATACACTCAATTATAAAACACGTACAGATTACCATCTTACATTTGTGTGTTTTATAGTTAAAACCAAGAACAAATTTGAAACTGTGGCTTTTCTTGCGTTTTGAGAGCCAACTCCAGATTCAAATGTGGATTAAATTACGCATGAACTAAATTTGTTAGAGAGGCTCTGGAGGATGGACAACCCACAGCCTAAGATTTTTTGGATTTATAAAACTAAAACCTTGAGCCACTGGCCAACATAGAATAAATCCAAACTTGTTTTTTCTCCATTAATCGGATTCATCGACTTTGACGGGTCTCGATCTCCCAAAACTCTGACTTTTTGAAAGCTCAGCTAAAGTCTTCAAGCTTGATAATGTTGTAATTATTGGCTGTTATTTGTGGTGAGGAGAAACATGTAGGAATCTAATATTAGCCAAAGCCTCCCCAGGGCTGTTCGTGAGACAGGTGCAGTTTTTAGAACCTATCCTACCATCTTATACACATTTCTCCAGATGCATGATCATTCAGCCACAAAAAAAGGCTCCTGAGTGCTGCTTCAGCATTTCACACATACTGCTTCCTGTCTTAGTCGATGCTTCTGTCACTCCTTCAGCACCATTAAACGCATCACATGGGCTATTTCAGTACACAGGCCCAGCTACAAAAAACATACACATTTACTGTATGTGTTCAGTTATTACAAAATGTCTTATTTTAAATAATAAGCATCTCTTAAGATTAAATGTTACGATTCTGTGCTAATTAATGGAAGTTCAAATCTCAGGACTGCCAGAGAGCTAGTGGTGGAGCTTTAAACAAAAACGCTCAGTCTCGTTTTTGGAAAAAAAACAAAAAAAAACATCTGCTAAATGAATAATTGTGAATATTAATACCAGGCCTTGAAGAAAAAGGAGTCAGTATCCCATATGCGAGGCCGCCACATGAGTGGTTGTTCTTGTGAAAAGGCCTGGCTTGTTGGGCGTCATGTTTTGTCTTGCGCTAATAAAACAACAGTGCATTTCACAGATGGTGGGAGGAGGTGCTGATGGGAAAGAAGTGTGAAACCTTGAAAGATTTCACAGCCGTAATTAATTTTGAATCCAAACGCAATTCTTGGTTTATCAAACCCCCCCCCCCCCCCCCCCCCCCCCCCCCTCTCTCTCTCTGTACCCATGTGGTCACTCGAAATGACACTTCAGCGACCAAGACAAATTAGGGCCCTTTGCACGTTATTTCTGGCTATAAATTGGCTGTCAAGGATTTCTCCAGTGCAGGAAATTGGGGGTTAATTTATACATTCTTTAAGATTAATGAGTGTGGTTTTTCAGCTTTTAGGCAGGATTCAGAAGGGGTGGCGTTCAGCCAGCAGTGTGTTGGAGTGACTGACTGAAACGGAGTCAGTCAGAACTGAGCTCTCGGACTGAGACACTGTTTCCGAGTCTTCAGAACCACAATCTCTATCAAAGTCAGTGTGAACATCAGAATGACTCATAAAGGCTCAGAACAGATACTTTCTCCATCAGCTGTAGAGACTCAACGGTTTTCATCCTCAGGTTTTACAGATACTGAAAGCATGACCACTTCCTCAATCATGGTCAGGAATGAATCTGTGTCTGCTGTGCTAAAGTGCAGATTTCAACAAATAGTACAACCCTACAGAGCAATCCAAATAAACTCAGTGACCGCATTTAAGGAACAATTGTACACTTGCGCATTCATGCAATTATCCAATACGCCAAATGTGTAGTAGCATCTTCAACTGGCCAGTTTCAGTGAGCCTGTGCCTACTGTAGACAGATTCCTGTTCTTGGCTGACAGGAGTGGAACCTGATGTGGTCTTCTGCCGTTGTACTTTAGGCCATCCGCCTCAAGATGGTCCATCCTGTTCATCCTAAGATTCTTTTCTGCTCACTACGGTTGTAAAGAGTTCTTGTTATTTCAGCTCAAAAACCACTCTGACCATTCTCCTCTCACCTCTCTCATCAATACGGCACTTCCTCCAACAGAACTGCCGCTCACTGGATGTTTTTTTGTTTTTCACACCATCCTGTGTAAAATCTAGGGACTGTTTTTAGGAGATCAGCAGCTTCTTAAATACATAAACCAGGAACCATGCCATGGTCAAAGTCATTAATCACATTTTTTCTCCCATTCCCCTAGGAATTTTGATGTGAACATTAACTGAAGCTCTCGAACTGTACTGGCATGATTTTATACACTGCACTGCTGCCACATGATTGGCTGATTGGACAATTGCATGAATGAGCTGGTGTACAGGTGTTCCTATTAAAGCGATCGGTGTGTGTGTTTACTTATATTTACATGTTCTTTACTTAGATATTAATCTTATAGTGTTGTATTTAGTATTGAGGTACAGTTGAGTGCAAAAGTTTGCACCCCCATAGTTGTTGAATAGATTAAAGGTTGTAGAATTCATAGACAAAAAGAATTTTTAAATTGTTAAAAACTAAATATGGGTCCACTCCTTGCAACAAGACAATTCAAAGTGAATTGAAAATATTGTTTGGGAACAACAAAAAGCTTGCTACGAAAGACTTTGGAGGCAATTTTAAAGGCGTGGAGTGGGCGGGGCACACAAGTTATGAAAGAAGATGGGAAATGCAAACTTTAGAAATATCTGTTTTTCATACTTTTTAAAACTTGAAGCATAGACTATTTGATCTTTTGGTCGTTATTTGTGATAATGACAGAATCAAGAACACTAAAATGCTTACCGATTCATATTGATTGCATTTTAAATAATGCTAAATGGACTCTATTAATTTAATTAAGTGGTTTCTATGTAATTGTTATTAGTAAAGCCATTGTGACTGACGTTTGCAATTTGTTGTTAGTAACACTATTTATTTCCTAATGCAGCTAGCATAAGGGGGTAATATGATCTTCTGCTTTGTATAAAAATATTTTAAGTGAGCATCTTTAAGACAACGGAATTCGATCGACTTTTGAAAGCACAAATATAGCTGTGCGAAAGGAGCTGTAAAGTCCACCAAGGTGGTGCACTAATGCATTCAGTTACATAATGCTGGAAGCAGACACTGCTTCGGAACCATATGTTAGGCACGATTTGCACCTCTCACCTTTCTGAGAAATCTTTCAACAAGCACAAGCCAACAGTAGGAAGAATATGCCTAACGAGAAGCGAGAAGTTTTGTGCAATGATGTTTGAAACCCATGTAACCCCTGTAACCTAAACGAACAGCAGAAACATTTGGACTGTGATGGTAGCATGTGTGTTTTGTGCATTTTTATCTAATAGCATTCACAGGCTTAGATGCTATCAATTCTCCTGAACTGTTCAGATACATGCGGAGTTATTATCCTAGTCACATGGTTCTATTCATCGGAGCGGAGTGAAGAGGGACTTGCTTTTATCATCGTTTTGGCAAAAGCATTGTTCAAAATTCACCTGGAAAGACCTAACACCCACTCGCTCGCTGACACACACAAACCTACGCCAAGTCCAGGTGAGATCACCTGGCCTTCCCTGTGGCGTTTTGCACCATGATTACCCACAATTCCCTGTGTCCCGCAGACACACAAGCACATGGGATCAGTGTGGCACACAGCATGTGGCCTGGCTTCAAGGGTGCAGGCATCTGTTTGTATGGATGGATATCGTCAAGACCAGTGGAAATATAGCGTATAAAGTACGTCACACATGGATTCAAAGGAGAGAGAGAGCGATCACATGTACTGTATTTTGTAAAGCTACACCTCCTTTATATGAGCGGGAGCTCTAGGATGGATGAGTGTGAGGTCCGCAGTTGTCATTTTACAAAGAGAAGACATGCATGTTAAAATGTCTTCAAGTCTTCCAGAATGAACAGATCAGGAAGCGAGTCCCGTGTCTGACCGAGTCTGTGGACGAACAGTCGTGGTTATAGTGGCACACAAAGTAGTTTAAATATTACAGATAGTGCTGATCTTCTGCGATTTTCACACAGTCTCTAGTGTTTACACAGTATGGTGCAAAAAACAAAAAACATCCAGTGAAAAGCAGTTTTGTGGGCAAATAACCAAACTCAAATAACCACTCAGAAAAAATATGCACAACACACCAAACCTCAAGGTAAACCACAGGCACTGATTCAAAGAGGAGCAAATGTCTGCTTGTCCAAATATGTCAAAAACGCCAACAATTTCCACAGGGTGTACTTATTTTTTCACATGATTGTACATTTTATGGTCATGTGACATACCAATTATCAAACACAAAAAGAAGCAATTATAATAAAGGTCGAAACAATCCATTTGTATTGACATAAGGTATACATATAGGTGTACGTATATTTTGCATGGAAGTGACAACCATGCATACATAATAACGATACCCTCATCTCTGTGATTATACGCATATCCCATGTGAAACAGATCATAATTGTCATGGATATCCCAGAGGCTACTCTGGACTACAGCTCCGAGCAGCCATTGCACTACATCACAGTCACATGACCGCCTGCACCTGAATCACATTCTAGTTAATGAGCACTATGCTTGTGTATATATATA
>JANDJT010000131.1:15608048-15618424 GCA_024331685.1 Stegophilus panzeri | reverse complement strand
TTTCATGTGAATAGCCTCATTGGAAATATATTTACTGAAAAAAATGTTGATGCGTTCAATACTTATTTCCCCCACTGAATTTACCAAAGATGCCAATGTTAGAGGAGGGCACGGTAAATCCCAGGTAAAATATCTTTAAATGTTTAAATGTTCTATAGGAAAACCATTCATATGAATATAGCGCTAGTTTGTACAACAAACACATCTGTACCACAGCACTGCTGAGTTCTTAAACCTGATTGGTGTTGATTAATTTTCTACAACAACAGCTCTGACAATAATGCCAGCTGTAATTCAAATTACAGGTTTATATTAAAGTGCTCAATCCCATACATCTATGTCATTTCTTCTCACGTTTAATAACTCGAGAAGCAAATATCATTCAGGCGTGAAACATACCGTAGTTTCAACCGTAGTTTTTTATGAACCAGCTTGACTTCTGTAGAAGATTCTCTGTCATGGTTTATCCAATCATATGAATTTATGTAAATTGTTTAGTTAAAGGCAGCTCGTCAGACCAGAAACTAGCTACGTATGACTATAGATGTTCGGTAAAAAAAAGGGTAGATTTTTCACAGTGTTAGCACTGGAAACAAATGGACAGAGAAGTATGCATTTATTCTCCTTTTTTTTATTGCCATAGTCTAATCATCGTTGGTAACTATTACTGTCATGTCATTCTGACCTTTGTAAGTACGGGACTT
Organism: Stegophilus panzeri; assembly: GCA_024331685.1. Taxonomy (NCBI): domain Eukaryota; kingdom Metazoa; phylum Chordata; class Actinopteri; order Siluriformes; family Trichomycteridae; genus Stegophilus; species Stegophilus panzeri. Next base: position 15,617,720 of record JANDJT010000131.1, on the reverse strand, counting down.
CATATAACTGTATGTAAAAGTATCCCTGTCACTGTAGTGTCAGAGTCAGTCAATGTTGAAATGGCAAAGTTTCCAAACTAAACAAATTCCATGCCGAAAACCAAACTGGGTAATGTGGTTATTCAATTCAATTCAATTTTATTTGTATTGCGCATTTAACAATTGACATTGTCTCAAAGCAGCTTTACAGAAACATATAAACACAGGATACAGATTTTTAAATGTGTGAATTTATCCCTGTTGAGTGAGCTGGTGGCAACGGTGGCGAGGAAAAACTCCCTAAGATGAAATGAGGAAGAAACCTTGAGAGGAACCAGACTCAGTAGGGAACCCGTCCTCATCTGGGTAACAACGGATAGTGTGAAAGTAAAAGAAAGTTCATTATGGTTTCAACATGAAGTCTGTTTGTTCAACTAGTCCATTATTTTTTTTTTCATTATTATAATTCTATTCTAATTGTATAATTTTTCTCACAGCAATCATAGCAGCTAAGCAGCTATACACATAATGGTAATCTGTGCAGTTATAGTCTACTCTGGATTATCAAACACCAATGCAGGGTTATTCCTAAAGGGCAACAACGAAGTCATCTACTACTTCTGGCACTCTAGCTTCCCTAGATTTCATTAGCCCAATCTCTCCACTGTGTCCTGGATTCAGCCCTGTTCTTTCAGCTCTTGCCATGACTGGGCACATCAGCTCTGACCTATTTACCAAGGCTTGATCGCAATTAGCCTCAGATTGGTGCATCTCCTCAGTCATTATCTTCCAGGGGTAATTAAACATGCCCAGGAAGTCCAGTCAGGACCGGGGACTCTCTTTGAGTCCAGTGATGAGTATCTAATGCTACATTACCATTCTTCAGTCACGGCATCACTTCTGAAAGGAGTGACTGTGCTTATGTGTTGTGATTGTATTTGAATATGCATTGCAATATACAATATAAAACCCTGACCTTTAAGGACCTTTCTCGCAGTACACTGGCATTCCATTTCTCCAGCATACATTTTCAATTAGTGTAAACAAAATTATTATTTTATTGCCGCAAGTCTGTTGTAACATCACACAGGATCAGTTGGGTTTCTGTGTGTGGAGTATCATGTCATGTGTTTAGCTGCTGGTGAGCAGGGCAATGGGAAAAGGCAGAGGGCCATTCACCATTAAAAGCTGGACTGCATTTATTTGACTAAAATGAACTGTTTTTACTCATCACAGAAATGCTTCAATTGATCAAAACACCCACTGAAATCTCAGAGAATATGATAAAAATATATATTTTTAGAGAGCTCATTAGCACATTGGCTTCTTTTGCGTTATTAGTAGATATGCATCGATACCAGATTTTTAAGAGCGAATACGAGTACCGATACTTTTGCTGTAGTACTCACCAATACCGATACCAGTATTTTTAGTTACACGGCAGTAAAGTGAGACAGATGATTTGCAGTCTGCTATGCTTTGATTTGTGTCGTTAATCTCCAAACCACAGACATTTTATGCTTTGCTGCTGCTGTTTCTTTGTGCGGCAATGTCTGAGTGATGAGTGCTGTACATACACTACATTGTGTGGTATAGGTTTTTGGTATCGATACATTTTTACGAGTATGAGTACAAGTGCCAGTTCATGAGCACTGTATCGGATCCCTAGTTGTCAGTATCGCTAAGGTGAATACTGTGACTCGCATTCTGCTGCTGTTGATTATACAGTATTTATAGCACTTAGTAGTAACCTCTTACTTAAATGCGATTGCTATTAGACTTGTATGCAAAAGTACATATATTTCTCTATATATTGTGATTACTTGTGTGTATTGAGTACCCTCAGCTCCAGGGTCCCCTGTCCCTATTCCCTGATCCTAAGCTCGGGTTACATTCTATTCATATGTTTCACAAGTTCTCCCCGTGTGGGTCTGTGTGGGTTTCCTCTAGGTTCTCCGGTTTCCTCCCACCTCCCGAAACATCCTGGTAGATGCACTGGCAATGCTTAAATTGTCCCTTGGTATGAATGTGTACACACTGGGCCGTGTGATGGACTAGCATCCCGTCCAGGGTGTATTCCTGCCTCACACCTAGCATTCCCGGGATAGGTTCGGGATCTACCATGATTCTGACCAGATTCAGTAATCAAGTGCTTACTGAAAATAAATGAATGAATGAATGAATGAGAGAACGACCAAATAACTGTCAGTACTATGTCAGTGTTCAGTCAAATTCCACATAAAATCATTTTGCTTGGCCAGCATAACTCATTCTAATTCATCTTTTCTCTCCTCTTCAGCTCAGTCCTCTCCCCCCTTCCGCTATTGCACAACTACCACTTCCTGAGTTTGCACATTTCATAGTCAGTGAACCTGATTCCAAAAATAGACTGCTATAATGGAAAGCTAGACATACTCTCTCTCTCTCTCTCTCTCTCTCTCTCTCTCTCTCGTTTTCTCTCTCGCTCTCTACAGGAACCTTTAGGAAGAAAAACCCTTGTGCACCGCATTAATAGTTGATGTCACCGATGATGCAGAAACAAGCTGCTTGACAGCTGTTGTTGACCCCCACATTTCACATGACGCTGACTTCTGTGTACTGAAGGTCACTGAAATTACTCAACCGCTGGGTTTTACTAACTTATGTTAGCCGTCCATATTTTCAGTCGGGTTTGCATGGCCACTCACTGACCAGTAAAATGATCCACATGAATCTGTAATTAATGTAAATGATTTGTTTCACTAAAATGTTGGTAAGCAATTTTTTAAGGTGCCACATGCCATTTCACTTTAACGGACCGACTATCATCTGAGCGTTTCTCATTCATCTACCGCACTCTGGTGGTCAAACACCCACATTGCATTTGCGCACACTGTCAAGGAAAGTGAAACCCCTCTCTCAGGTATCTGTCCAAATTTACTGATCAGTTCCAATGTGTAACAATAATAAAAACACTATTTATATGCAACATTAATATGGAGATGCATAACTAAGCTATTTAACACAGTGAAAATCATTCCCAAATCCTGGTCTACCTCGCTGGATCTCTTTCCCCCCAGTACATTTCACAAATATGTTGGTTTGAATCCTACACTGCCATGGTGTTAGTGATATGATGAATGTCATCTCATATGACCAGACAGTATGAAGCACAAAGCAGAAGAGCTAACCCCAAAGATGTAGTGAAATATTGATGCAGCGCTGAGTGAGATGTCATAGGTATCATATGGCCGGCTTCCTACTGACCCACACCAGACTCAGACACAGTTAAAATAAATAAATAATTAAATAAATAAATAAATAAAATAAAAAGACCTCTAAGAAAGAACTCTTTTGTTTTTGGTTTCTTTTCTTTTTCAAATCAGTCTTTCTTTCTTGGAGAACTGAATAACTGCTTAACGCTCCTTTCAGATGGAACACAATTCACATCTGTTGTTTTCCTCCGATAACATCTGGCTAGGATTTATTCTGTTACGTTACTGCAACACACAAAAAGGTCCAATGTTTAAAAAAAAAATTCACAAAGATAGTCACCAAACACTTTTACGGGCCATGTCTGTGAGGTGCAGACTGAACCATTTGTTGCTATGCGAGGAGGTTATAAGTCCCCAGAGAACCTCCAATATAGTTTATAGATGGTAAGTTCAATCTTCCAAGCTATTTACTCTACTAACATGACTTTATTTATTTATAACTGTAATAACTGAGCAAGTTGCAACTGGACACTAAAAACATAAACTCCAATTTAGTGTTTTTAGACATTTGTCTTTAAATATCTTTATCTTTGGCCATTTATATTCATTATCCTAAAAACATTTACATCATCTTTGTAAAAATAGTTTTACTCACTATAATATCTATATATTTACAGAGATATTCAATTTTTTTTTGGAAGAATTTGCTCTCTTATGTTTCCAGAAAGTAATTGCAACAAGCTCCTACTGTTCAGATTTACCTGAGTGAGTTTATTTTGCTATATATTATATTTAAATATCATGAATATACTTTTTTTTTTTTTGGGGGGGGGCACAGTGGCTTAGTGGTTAGGCTGTTTGCCTTGCGCCTCCAGGGTTGGGGGTTCGAGCTTTCATGTACTCTACATGCTTCTGGGGTTTCCTCCTGGTACAGTTTTCTCCCCCAGCACAAAGACATACATTGTAGGCTGATTGGCATCTCTAAATTGTCCGTAGTGTGTGAATGGATGTATGAATGTGTGTGCAGTTGTGCCTGCAATGGGTTGGCACCCCATCCAGGGTGTCTCCCGCCTTGTTCCCCAAGTTCCCTGGGATAGGCTCTAGAGGTCGACCGATTGAACGGTTTTGCCGATTAATCGGCACCAATAAACAATTGCTGGAACTATCTGTTATCAGCAAAAATCCACACCGATAGTTTTTCCCAGTTGCGTCTGTGCGGGAGTCGCTGAGAAGGGTCCGCCGTTGTTATACAGTACGAGAGCGGCCTCTAGAGGTGAAATGAAAACTATCAATGACAAAGTGGGGTTTTTTTTAACACTGAAGTGTTTTTTGATTCATTTTGGATGTCTTTATTTTTAAATGTTATTTGTAGTGTTACTTTTTCGTTCAGTTTGGTTCAGTGGATGTATATCTTTTATTTACTTTAATATTTATTAATAGTTATATATATTTATATAGTTAAAAAAAAGTACAGTACATTTTTATGGTACAGTCAGTACTGTTTATTGTTGTGATAAAGTTCAGCAATATTTTACTTTGAGTGTTGTGTTTTCATTCAGTATCAATTTTAAAAACTATAGGTTGATTAATCGGTTATCAGTAGGTACCGGCCAACTTAGTTATCGCTATCGGTAAATTCCACCATCGGTCGACTTCTATTAGGCTCCAGGCTCCTTGCGACCCTGTGTAGGATGGATAGATGGATGGATGGAATATATTTTTTTAATCCATTCAAATCCATTTAATTTAATATACTACTATCATCATGAGCACCACTTTATCTTGACTGTAATGGTTAAGATTCCACCACTAAGTAAAGTTGCGAGAGCCACATTTCTTAAAAAAAAAAAAAGTTGTGGAAATCTTGTGGAACCTGCATGAATTTTCAGCACATCCATGTCCATACAATCACAAGGTAAAATTTGGACATGAATAAGTTAACTCTGCCTGGAACAGCATTTAACATTTAATGTGGGTCTATATTTAGAGCGAGTTCATATCATTAATTTTAACAGGATGCACATTGATGCATTTTACTTTCTGAAATGTTGAAAAGTCTGTGAAATTGTTGACTTCTGTGGAAACAAACAAAAAAACATCTTAGTCTGTTTCTTGTGTCTTTTACATTATAAACAATAATGAAGGAAAAGGAAAAAGTGTCTCGATGCAGATAATATGAGAGGCCTTAGCAAGCGATGTAAATGTCACTGGGTGAGATAATAACGTCTGTCGTTCATGTGTATTAATCCTAATGTCAATTCATCTTAGCAAGGCTGGATGTTTACTCAATGTTTAAATAGGCTGCCAGAGCAAATTTAAGCAAATTATTCAGTGAAATAATTGGTTGTAAATGTTAAATCAACACTGTAAATGTTCATTCAACAGTAATTAAACCAGCAGATTAGGAACTGCAAAATTCTAAATGAAACACTGAAATTCAGCATTATATGTGTTGATTTGAGACTGTAGACATTCACCACTGCTAATTGTGCTGTGGATGCTAGTTGCTTGCTAACATCTTCACACCTCAATGCTAACTAACCAACATCAACATTTAACCCTCTACTACATGAATTATTATATTTACATACAAAAATGTTTTTATTACTTGAATTAGTTCAAGTAATAAAATTATATAAGGAATTATAAGACTTTTTACTTATTTATTTATTTATTTATTCTTTTTTTTTTTTTTTTCCTTTTTTTTTTGGTATTTGGTAAATTGTTGCCATATGGCAACAATGGGCAATGGAAAGTATCCTATAGTCAACAATATGAAATTGTGTGTGAAAAGTATCATATAGTCAGCAATAACAAATTGTATATGATTGCAGTTCCAATTACTGCTTTTTCCAGACTATTAAGTTGCAGATGTTTTTTTGCTACCTAGTAAGCATGTAAAAGTTATATCTTCTAGAAAGGAATTACAGTTGTAAAAGTATGTGAATGGATTTATTCACTCAAAATACACACAAAAAATAGATCCAAACATTTTTTGGGTGAAGTATCTTTTTAATTCTTTCTCTTGAATTCTTAATTCTTTCTCTTGAAACATAAAATTTAGGAAATAAGGTACAAGTGCAACATGTCTGAAATTACAACAGGTTTTTGTTCTATTTTGAATGTGAAAAAATGTAAATATACTATTAGAGAAGCCTAGTGGGTTTTTTTTTTTGCTGTGTAGGCCTGTTTCAATGCATAAATGCACATACCACAGTTCCATTATCGCATGTTGTTGCCATATGGCAACAATTACATTTAACAGGATACTCTAGATATATACACTTGTTTAAATGACAAAAAATAAATGCTAACTTGGCTCAAATAGTGTTTAAATTTTTCCCTTTAAGTAGTTTTGCCTAAATATTGAAAAATTTATAACAATTTTCAATGATGACCTTCACCATGCCATGTGATTGCAGAAAAGAAACTTCCTGTTCATGTGACATGGCATTTTTTTTTTTTGTTATGTCAAAGTTAAAGCCCCCTTTTTCCAGTTACATAGGAAAATAGTAGTTTTGTAATTTTGCCTATAAAAAATTGGAGATGAATTATTTGTTGGCATATGGTAACAGCATGCAGTAAGAGTTAAAGGTCTTGGATCAAGGGCGTAACCATGGTATGGACATTGGGGGGGGTCCAACGAACTCAGCGGGAGGATATGCAAGTGAATGTAACGTTAATGGTCAAAAACTGGAACTGATGTTAGCCTAGCCTACTTCGTGGGTGTGCAAATATCAAAAGTTAATTGACGTTCTTAAGAACAAACCAAGCCATGGTATGATGCCTTCTATACTAAGCTAACGTTACATACTATTTATTTATCTAGTTACTTACTGTCTGAAAAAAAGCTTGTATGCTCTGCTGCACTTTTCTACGCTTGGCTGCTGTCTCCATTTCTTACAGACTGAGCGGCGAAAATATATCAACGAACTTGTGTTGAGTATGGGCGCAACCAAGTGTACAACTGGAGGGGGGGGAACACACCGATTTTCCTTAACAGACGGAAATATATATATATATATATATATATATACATACACACATAAGGAATAGACATAAATAAATAGAATACATGAAGAAAAGACAGATCCATTGGCAGGGTTCATTAAAGGGGGACATATAGAAAATATTTTCTACTGTATATTGGGGGGTACAGATTGGTATTTCCTAAACATTGGGGGAGACACGACCCCCCGAAAGAATGCATGGTTACGCCCATGTTGACATAAAGTTCGTCTTCATTATGGTACCGTATACAGTCTCGGGTGTTTCATTTTTAATTTTAAAAAAGCTTCAAGTGCGGTTAATTATTTGTCATGCTGTACATGCAAACAGACGACCGCTTGAAGCCGTGGGCTGCGTCCCAAACTGCGTACTTACCTACTATATAGTAGCCAAAATACGTGTATTTCTCCTACTATATAGCAGGTAAGTACGTGGTTTCGGACGCAACCGCGCTCTCTTGTTCGCCGTCAAACGGTTGTGTGTGTGTACGTGTCCTGTCACAAAATACGGTGAAAACTCCCACACGACGTTAATACTGCGATTAAGGTGTGTACATGTCTGTAACGCACGTCGATAACGCGACTAAAACAGGAATACTCCACACGTCTTAATTCGATCTGTGTTTACTTCGAGTACGACTTTAATCGGATTAAGGTCATCAATAATCGCTGTTTACATGCTAGTTTCTTAATCAGAGTATCGTCAGAGTATAATCAGGTTAATATCGGAACACTATTGTCCACGTAAACGTACCGAATAACTCCGTTTGTCCTGCACTTTGATTCGTGAAACTTTGCAGACTTTTTACATTCACAAACAGCTCTATAACACACTACATGAAAAGGTAATATATGAGGAACCATACTAGGTGCATTTTAAAGCAGGCCTATTATTACAGACAATTCAGGAGGTTGTTGAGAAGTTTTAGAAATTTCAGTTAAAAACATGTGGAAACAGTCCTTCAGTTATGTTGATTGTATTTATTTATTTATTTGTAATTGTTTTAGAAGGAAATATATATATGGACTTTCGTTTTATTTCACCTAACCAAAAAAAAAAAAAAAAAGTAGAGAAAATGACAATTTATAGTCGCATTATTAAATGAATACAATGATCAAAAACACGTCCCTGCTGAAAAATGAGCAACAAAAACTAGTTTTTCCTAATCAATTTACTGAGTTAAACCACTGAGAGACATAAATTACAATTCCTCCAGCCCTGAGCCTCCCATTTACCCAGCAGCGTTCCTCTGTCTCTCAGCGTACTGTAAAAAATTATAATAATAAACTACACCAAAGAGCACAACACTAACATGACCTCAGAGTTATAATAAAATAGTTCACCCTCTGACAGAAGTTTCTCCAAACCCAGCAGGTCTCATATTCAAACCCGGGTCAGTTTTTTAAACAAAGGACACACGGTGTCGAGCTGTAGCAAGTTCAGTTGGCCGGCACACTATTGATGTAGTTAGCTTGTAGCTCCAGTGCTAAAAACATTGTAACAACTCCGAACCAGATCAAACACCCGAGCGGTTTCACTTCAGTCGCGGATATATCGGGAATCTTCCAGAAAAGGGAAGCGTTTAATTCGTGTACAGTCGTTATTGTGGATATAAATGTATAAAAGCTTCGATAGAGAAGCCGAATAAAAAGGACACAGGCATTGCAAGGGTTATTCGTTTCATTCGTGCTTTCCCAAGGCCCTCAGTGCGCATGGCTAGCGACTGAAATAATGTTTACTTCCATCTCCAGTGGAAGTGAGGAGGAAAACGCACATCCATCCATCCATCTATCTATCTATCTATCCATCCATCCATCCATCCCTCCACCATCACAGTCCTGAATGGAGGAAAAAACCCAACGCAACTTTCCGCACAACGTTACGCACCCAGGCAAAACAAAAACAAAACGAAGTACATCACGGAAAGCGACTGGATTAGAAGAAATCGCTGTAATCGCGCGGTTCGGGAGAACGCTAGGCCCGGGAGACCCATCATCAAGCACACGAAACTTTTATTTTATATGCAATGATTTAAATGTGACCCAAGCTATTCCGGGCGGTCCGTGTGTGTCACCGAAATCCACAAAAATCCCCCAAGCACATTCATTTAATAGATACCTTTCGTTGTTGACAAATCAGCAGCTGCTTCAATTCAGCACGTGTGTATATATATATATATATATATATATATATTTATATATCAAAAAAAAAATTTTCACGAGCCCCTGCGCCAGACAATGAAATCAAAACGTCCGATCATCAATTCTAATCATGATCGTGACGTAGAAGCGGACAGGAGCGAATCAGAGGCCGAGATCAGGGCTGTGACATTTGCAGCGCGTGAAAACTGAGAGCTGTTGTCCCGCCCACCGTGACTTTGTAGGGGAGGAACCGGGAGGAACCGGGAGTGAACCCACTGCTAAAAACAAGCACAAAACTCACTTCCCACCCAGTGTAAGGAATAACTGGCGCGCGATTCACCTACATGTGT
>JANDJT010000131.1:15586589-15607948 GCA_024331685.1 Stegophilus panzeri | reverse complement strand
TATTTTGTACTGTATATTGGGGGGGACAGATTGGTATTTCCTCAACATTGGGGGGGACACGACCCCCCCAAAGAATGTGTGGTTACACCCATGTCTTGGATGACCATATAAGGTCAAGTGGGTAGTTTCAATTACATATGCATATTATTATCAACAACATATTTACAATTTAGCTGAAGCATTTACGATTTTTGTCCCATTGCTGCGATGTTACAGGTGAATTCTCAGTCTTGTGGGATAATAGAAACCCAGTGGGTGGGACTTTGGTCTCTTTGCTTGGCTAAAAAAAACAGAAAGAAAAAATGGAGGAGCTGCTAATTATTAACTAGTATTCACATTGGATTTTGCCTCATTGGTTTTTTTTTTTTTACTGTTGCTTGGTGCACAACTGAGAAGAAGAAAAAACCCTGTCATCTCATCTACCTAAACTTGCTACTGTGTTTGTGGTAAAATTCAGTTTTTCTCTCCACCTGCTAGTATTTTCATGTTAGCAGTGAATGCACTTCCTGTAATACAATAGACCTGAGAATAACCTGTTAATTGGTGCTGTTTCATGCTGAAAGCTTACATGTCAGTGTTGAAACCTGTTCTTTTTTCCATCAGCATTTTCGCTGTCACCCCCCCGACAGTGATAGTCATGGTGAAAGAGACTGTGTTGTCCAAGACGGCATCAATATTTACAGGTGTCTAGTGCAGCAAACTTAGCTGTTAAACATGGCGCCCGGGGAATACGTTAACAAAGTGAAGCTGAGCTCTGGGTGAAACAACACGAGGCAGCGTCTGTGTGTGAGCATCTCTAACACTGAGACTGAAACTGTACACTTCTACGCTAAGTAGTACACCAGAAAGATTAGCGTGTCTGAAAGTGGTGTATTTATCAAACACTAGACCAAACACTAGACATTTACAGCAAGCAATCCCATAATCCAAGGGTACAGATGGGCGGGGCTTGGAATAGACAAAAATACTCAGGCACCGCATATTTCATAAGAGACGCCATTTTGGGAATGTATAAAATTATATCTGTTCCATTTACACATTACTGAGTCTGAGAAAAACATCCAGCATGCAGATACATACACAGTCCAGGAAAGTAAAATTGAAAATACCCTTAAGGCCTGCTGAATATACTATTGTAATTGCTCTGAACGGTAACTCATAGTAACACAGTAATAAGACTATAATCATTAGGCTGTATGTATTTAGTGTGATGGTGACTGATAAAAGTGAACACATTAATGAATTAATTCAATAAATAAAGCCAGAAGTGTTAAAAGAGGTCCTTCATACCTGCTACTATCACACTCCATGACTCATCCAAGTGTTTAGGACAATATACAACCCAAGCCATTTATCTCATTCATTCATATTTTTCTTTTTTTCTATTTAGACCTCAATTTTGACATTGTGTCAAGTGGACACAGAACTGAATGGACAGCATTGTCATCCAGCACTGTACAGGAAGACAGTTCATGACCTGTTTCGCTGAGCTTATTCCTCAATTCAACACACACACACACACACACACACACACAGAGCTACCATGACACTCAAGATACTCGAGAACTAAAGACGACCCCAGACATGAGCAACAACAGCGAGCCCTGACTAGCGGTCGAACAACTAATGAGCACTTGCAAACAGTGAACACAGCACGGAAACACAAAAAGAGCGGAGTCACAAAAAGAGCGGAGTATTACTATTATATACCATTCAACTGAACAAATGTTGTTGGATTGGCTGATAGTGTTGGGGTGGACAAATCAGTAGCCAAAGTCGATGGGACAAGCAGATTTCATGTCAGGGATTTTAGTCTTTTTTGTTGTTGTTGTAATTACCTAGAAGACAAGTAGGTTCAACAAAATAAATAAATAAATAAATAAATAAATAAATAAAATCCACTCCTTTCTGACTTCATTTCGTAAAGTATATAGGCTTTGGATAAAAGCATCTGCTAAATGAATAAATGTAAATGTAAATATAGGCCAAACTTAATACGGTGGTGGCTCAATGCTATAATTACATGCTCTCCATCCATAGGGGTTAACAAGTTAACACTTTTTAGCAAAATGTCATACTTAGTTTATATTATATACATATATTTTTTCAGATCGCCTTTAAGAACACCTTTGACAAAAAAAGAACATACTGAAATCATTCTCATGGCTGGATCGGGAAGCTGTCGCAAGGTTGCGATGGACTTTAACAGGAAACATGGCGAGCACATCACACGTGATATTGCTGCCAAACTCATTAACAAATTCAAAAAGATTGGACCAACCAAGAAGAGGACGTTCTTGAACAACCACTGACGAAGGCACAACCGATGTAGTGCTGGCAAACATAGTCCCCTAAGTATGGAGACTTTTGGGACACCCTGTATAATACACACTTACGATTGCGACCACCTATCGCACTACACACAAGCACAATCCGCTGTCAGTAAAATGATTTTTACTAGGCAGATTAATTAGCATGCATGGATGACAGACAATCTTTTCAGAATCAAGAACGCTGGTATGTGAAATCACTGACAAAACAAAACGAAATAAAGTTTTGCGCAAAGTCACCATATAACTAGCACAACACCTTGCAGTTAAAGAGAAAATAAAGACACTAACCAAACTGCTTATAGTGAAAATGTTAGCCAACAATTTTCTTGCCTTAAATACAAGACACTCTCTGTTTTATTGTCCACACACTGTGGTGTCCCCTATGTACATTGACTTTGTGCTGGTGCATCATTCTACTGTATAATAAGTACATTTAAATTGCTCTTTCGTCATTGAATTGTTGCATTTGCAACCTACCTGAAGGGGAGTCTCTTACTAAATTCAAATTCCTTGTTGTAATGAAGTGTCAAATGCAGGCGGTTTTGCCACTTTGCATGTAATGCTCTCGGAGACATGCTTGTTTAAACATAAACTTGATAAGACATGACATGACATTACATTAATACAGTGAAGTACGATAATCCACTATTATGCTATAGCAGTAAAGTAATGCATACATATTCAGTATCACCTTACTGCTATGATCTGGTAAGACTAGCCAACTTAATCAATATGGATTTTCTACCATAGAAATAGGACACCTAAATCCCGCATTAGCCCCTGCTGCTAACTACATTCATACATCAACATCCCCCGCACACGCAAACAAACACAGAGACACATTAGCAGGGATTAATCTTTGGAGAGATGAGGGTCTACCCTGATAAAATCGGTTGTAACTCATTTTATGGTCAAATCATTTTCACTATATTTGCTTTGTTACAACATTAGACATTTTTTTGAATACCACAGGTAATGTAGCTATATACTGTAAATAAAACAAACCTGCACTGTCGATAATATGTCATAACCGTATGCAAAGTAGTGGAATGTGGGCTAATGTAAAAAGCTGCCTTCACGCCAGGTCGTAATTACCGTAATTACGTGATTCCGACTTGTAAAAAGCGCTCACGTCCTTGTAGAACTCGTAATTACAACTTGTAAACTAGGAATTTTCTGAAAGCTCCGACTTGTACCACCTGACCGCCGCAACCTCATGCGGAAAAATACTCAAATTGGCGGCGGATTCAGCAGTAAAATGTAGTTAAGCAGTTATCTTGAAATATTTCTGTGTAATAATTCATATAATTGACTGCTATTTGACATGGCGTCAGTGCAGCCAAAGAACAGAAATGATCATAAAACAAGCCTTGATCAACTTTTGAAATCTACTAACAAAATTAGATAAAACCACATATATTGTATAAAAGCACAACCTTCATGTAAAAATACAACACTTTACAAAAATCAATTATCAAGTAATATGATAGTGTAAGCTAAAGCTAACATGACAGACGTCTCAAGCTAGCTTAGTTATCTTAGTAGCAGACAAACAAAAACAACAGCGCTCAAATTTCGACAAATTACAAACCAAACTGCAAAACTAATCTTTGTCTAACTTTAAATACTCTACCAAACACTAAGAACATTAGCTAAGAACTGAGGTTTAGTTAAAAAGAAGTATTAAACAGTAATAAACTGTAAATGCCAACCTGACTTAATAATGCTTATATGTAGTATTAGTTACTAATAATGCTCATTTTACATTGAAGGTTCTTGTTCATGGCACCAATTCCTAATACTATTTGGTCTTAAATAGAGAGGCAAACATTTGTCCCATTTTAAAGACCAAAATCATTAAATGGAAGTAAAGATGCTATTTGTGAGTACAACAACTGAATGAGTCTGATATGGAAATGAAGAAATGAAGCAAATGTAACATTGAGAAGGTCTCTGGCTAAAATTCAACTTTCTCCATGAAGGTATGTGATTAACTATTAGCAATTTAGGGCTAGGTTTGTCGATAATAATCAGTGGCCCCAGTTAGCATCAGATAATGCTAACTGAAACTAGATTTCATTCACTGTCTGCATTAATCATTAGCCATGGAACCTCTCTCTATGGCCCGAACCCAGGGACATAGACTCTCGAATAAATGCGTCACAATCTACTGACAGGAACAAATGTTGTACTGAAAGGGAAAGAAAAGACGCTAACCACTTTGTCCTCCTGTAGAGTTTCCAAAAAGGAGAGAAAAGGAGAGAAAACAAAGGGGGAAGGATTGTGAGTAACATTAAGACACATTCTTGTGTGTTTCAAGGTGTTCATTCCTATAATTTATAGTAAACTGTTTCAATATCGACAATAACAAGCTTGTAGAGAGACCATGGGTAAGACATTGGTCCTGTTCACATACAGTATGTAAGAGAAAAAGACGTTGTTGCCCCCTGGTGGCCATTATACGAAGTGCACACACTTTCCTTCCACTATTTGGATTTAATTCGACCAGCCAATTAAAAAGTCTGTGCCAGATTTTGTTTCAGATTTTAGTGTGTCTTATTCAGTCATGCATATCTGTTGCAAAAGACACATGGAAGATTTTTAGATTATGTCTGCATTCAAATGATTCAGGAATTTGAAGCCATTTACAAAAAATAGGAAAGTTAAAACTGTATATTATATATTTGATGCTTTAATGATAATATTTTAAAGAGAGTGCAACAAGATTATATAACCAAAAGTGTACTTGTTGGACACACACACACAGCCAGAGAAAGGAATATCAATTTACTTTAAATTTACTTGAAGTTTTTAATGTCTTTAGTCTTCTTGCTGTTTGCATTAACAGAGTTGGATGAAAATCCTACTAACGACTTCACAGAAATCAACAAATATCCAAATAAGAAAGCAATTTTCTTTTGACATAATTCAAGATTGCGAGCATGACATAAGAATCCCCAGCCTAAAAGGAGATACACCTTACCTTGGGGACATCTTGTAATATTTACATAACCTTATACCAAGTTTTGCCATCGTACAATAGTCATTGTGCTGCAATGTGTTAGAACAAGTTAATACCTTCTTACATAAAGCAATATGTAATATGCAGCCAGCAAGTATGCCTAAATTTACAGGTCAATTTTTCAGTGCATATATATACAGTGGATAAAAAAAGTCTACACATCCAAGTTAAAATGGCAGGTTTTTGTGATGTCAAAAACATGAAACCAACATAAATCATGTCAGAACCTTTTCTGCCTTTATTGTAAAAAAAAAAAAAAACAGGGTGTGTAGACTTTTAGATACAATGTATGCCTACAGGTTTGTATCCTAACTACATGAGGTACATTATGATACTCTGTTGTATACTACAGCTTAATTGTGCTCGTACCTTGTTGGAGCGGAGAGACACTCTTCCCCCACAGCGGGCGCAGAACTTGGTTTGGCAATATGAACAGAGGTGACCGCAGCCATCAGCAAACTTGGTCTTGTGGCAAATTCCGCAGATGGGAGCCTCGCTTTTCTGCTCTGGAGCGGTCTGAGCCTCCTCCGCCATCTTCTTCACCTGGTCCTTATACGACTCGAACTGCTGGTGCAGCTTCCTACAGGGGAAATGCAAGGCAGCATGTGAGAATACACCAACAGAAAACCAAACAGCTGTGCTATCAATTTTGTTAAGGAGTACATAATAATAATAATAATAATAATAATAATAATATACATACAGTATATGCTGAAGGTTATACCTTGAGATATAATATAACATGCAGTGCAAACTAAGTTTATATTTATTATTCCAAGAACTCTATCTGAAAATCCTACTTTTTTTATGTTTCATACAAATGGACACTCCCAACACAATGTTAATCCATTGGTGTGTAACTTTCCGTCTATTCCTTTCAATATAATTGTACTGCAAAATTTGAAGTATATTTTTTGGTACCGGTTGCAAGAAGAAAATCCTTTTTTAAAAATCCTTCGAGAGACCACAAGATAGAGTGCTAGAGAGTGGCTACATTGCATGCATGCATACATGATTGTGATTGTCGTATTGATAATATGAATAACAATACTGCAGAATAATATTCTACTATTATTTTAATATATATAAGATAGTTTATTAAGATAAATCTAATTATATACTGGGACTGGGACTAGTCACAGTGGTCATGCTTTTTCACTGAGGCCTGCTCCACACTAACACAGGTAGATTTGAAATCGCACATCTTTTGTTATCTGGTTTGACTTTCCATCCACACTGAAGCACCATTTTTGACAAAAAAAACAAACAAACAAACCAAACTTCTTTACAAATCTGTGCTCCAAACATTTTTGGGTCATGTTTCTAAGCAAAAATGTAGCTTTTTGAAAATGTTGATATTATGCTGACATTGAGATCATGTGATCTCAACAATTCCTTTTCCTGACCATCACACCCATATGAGCTTGTTGAACATCCCATTCCAGATTTAGTCTTCCTTTGCTGTTGTAATAACCTCCAATCTTCTATGAAGACTTTCCACTAGATTTAAGAGTGGAACAGGAGCATTTGTGAGGTCAGGCACTGATATCGGGTGAGGATGCCTGAGACGTAGTCTGCATTTCAGTTCATCCCAAAGGTGTTCAGTGGGTTTGAGGTCAGGGCTCTGTGAAAGCCACTCAAGATCTTCCAGTCCAACCTTGGCAAACCATGTCTTCATGGAGCTCATTTTGTGCACGGGGGGGTTTGTCATGCTGGAACAAGTTTGGACCCTTTAGTTCCAGTTAAAGGAAACTGTAATGTTACAGCCTACAAAGACAACCTGTACAATTGTGTACTTCCAACTTTACAGCAACAGTTTGGGGAAGAACCACATATGGATGTGATGGTCAGGAGTCCACATACTTTTGGCCATATAGTGTGTTTAAATTTTATGTTTGACTCCTTCGTATGGTTTATAAGCATCCCAGGAAAGTGTATTTCATGTTCACATTGTCAACATAAATGAAAATGCCAAAAATTACATAAAGGTCAGAGCCTCCTTCACTAGGACTGCCAGGCACAGAGGCCACTTCCCCATTCATGTAGACTGGGCGGCTGTGACTCAGGTGGTAGAGCGGGTTGTCCACTAATCGTAGGGTTGGAGGTTCAATTCCTGGCCCACAAGACTCCACATGTCAAAGTGTCCTTGGGCAAGACACTGAACCCTAAGTTGCTCCTGATGGCAAGTTAGTGCCTTGCATGGCAGCTCTGCTACCATTGGTGTGTGAGTGTGTGTGTGAATGGGTGAATGAGACACAGTGTAAAGCACTTTGGATAAAAAGCGCTATATATATGCACCATTTAGACTGACACAGATGCCAGTCCTCCTTTACTGGAGGTCACACCTCCTTTACTGAGACTGAAAGACATAGAAGCCACAACCCTGGTATTATAATTTATATGCACAGAGGCCACACCTCTTTTACTGAGACCAAAACGGAGGCCGTACCTCTTTTACTGAGACCAAAACAGAGGCCACAGCTCTTTTACTGAGACCAAAACAGAAGCCGCAACTCTTTTACTACAACTGACAGACATAGAGAAGGAGAAACACATAGTGCTAAAGAAATATATAACAAATTCAACCACACATAACAATAATATAGTATATATTATAACTTGTGTAATAAAATTATATGCCCATACGGAGTCATATCAGTTATGATTGGCCCAATATGCTGTATAAATGAATGCGTCACTATATAAATATTAGAAAATGGTGCACAGATGTAAAAAAAAAAAACAAACAAACAAAAAAAAACCTCAACTGCCTTTAATTTGCACAAGATGATTATGGTAGTCAACACTGCCTCAAATTAAACCCACTCTTTTACTAGTAGGAGGTGTTTGCTTTAATGCCAAGTAGTGGCTGAACCTAATTCTACTTTCTCAGGTTCCTTGTCATTGCAGGCACGCTTCTATTTCAAGGCCAGCAGTAAGTTAACACCAAGTGCGTTCACCATTTAAAAGCACAGCAAGCCATGCAAAAGCTGCACTCGCATGGCAGCGAAACATAACGATGCACTCTACGTTACAAAGGGCCTCTCATGTTCGAGGTAGGACGTCATAGTTCCTGCCAAACAATATAGTCACGGTGAAAAGCAATACTTTAAACGCGTCTTGAAACAATGCATTAGAAAAAAGCCAACATAATGCATAATAACTGGGTCAGGGTGCTATGGGCTGCCGTTGTTTATAGTATATCGCCTATTCATGACCCTAAAGGGCACACTGCACACACTAATTGATAACTAACATAGTTTCTTGTTGGAAAAACGGTGCCAAATGAGATATGATTGGAAGTCTACAAATCTACCAATATGAGCAGTATGTAATATAAAATAATTAGCAAACAAGATTTTTGCTGTCGAGAGATAAATAGCAAGTGTTGCACCGACTTGTGTGTGCTCGGTTTTGTTGTATGGTTATGTGTTATAAAATAAGCAGGAATTAATCTAATGCAAAAACAAACAAAAAAAACGTATTCGGTGATTGTAAAAAAACAGCACTGGTTAGAGGGGGGGAAACACATATATACATTCATTCATACTTTAGCAACTGCTATCCTGAAGCTATTCTGCGAACAAAAGGCTACATTACACCCTGTATGGGACAACAGCGCATCACAGGGAAACATCAGTCACACATATCAGTCCAAAAAATGGTAATAATTATAAAACCCATCCAGATAAGAAAATGTTTACATTTCAAGACAAAATGGAATCAAACTGATTTACTGTCTAATTTTGACACAGACCAGGTGTTTCATTTATCAAAACATTTTAGCAAAGCATGTCAATACGCACTAGAAAGCCGACATTTATTGTACGGGAGTATGCACAGCTAAATCCAACACATTCAACAAATCGCTCCGTTTGTGCACGACTGCACACATCCACATAAAGAAATGCCCCCGAATCTCCATATATGGTACACAACATCCCTAAAAACTGGGGTGATAGGTGGTGTACAGTGACATTATACTGTACATTATTCCCTCAGTACTGTCTTTTCTGCATTTCCGTATTTGGAAATGTAATGTATTGTGGTGTGAATGATATGAATGTGTCCAAAATGTGTCATTATTCCACTCAGAGTTGGTTGGGAAATGCCAGACCTGTCTCCAATTTCTTGATGAAATGTGCCCGTGGCTAAAACCCTAGTATAAAATGGACTTATTGGCCTCTCCAAAAGTAGGGTACGTTGGTGGCAGACATCAACTAAAACTGCACTGAGCAAACGAAATAAACTGATGAGTCACTCATCACTCTCTATAAAAAGGTTCCTGTGCTCCTTAAAAACACATTCCCTGCACAAAGCTGTGTGCCAAATCCTCAAGCAAAGCGTCGTCCCAGTCCGTTTTTAGACGATGTATGCATTTTATGGGATTCTACTTCACATTTCATCTGCGTCACCAGTCTGCACCTTAGTTATAAAGCACTATAGTGAGCAATTAGTGTCACTTATGGCTTTACCAACAATTACACTTTTCTACCACTAGGGGTTTCTGCATACACATGGTCAGGAGTAGCTCTAAAAATACGCACATCCTCACGCACAAGAATAATTCGATACATCACATTCTATGACTAGAACCGTGTGTAGGTGTTTCTTCTCATCAAATATGGGTGATAAGTGAGAGAGCCGTGTGAATGCACGACCGCACTTCCAAAAAAGTTGTGTAAAATTCAAATAAATGTAAATAAAAACAGAATGCAGTGATTTGCAAATCTCATAAACCCATATGTTATTCACAATAGAACATAGAAAACATATCAAATGTTTAAACTGAGGGATTGTACCATTTGAAGAAAAAAAAAGAAGGTCATTTTGAATTTGATAGCCGCAACACATCTCAAAAAAAGTTGGGACGGGGCAACAAAAGGCTGGAAAAGTAACTGAAAGGTTGTCAAACAGTCTCATCTTTGCCGTGAAGATTTGTGCTTTTCATTTTTTTTCGCTACTGCAATGATGTATTGTCATGCAACTAATGCATGACAAGAACGCATATTAATAAAACTATTAATGTGTTCATACTAATGGTTTACAGCAAAGCATCCAGGCAGAAAGACTGGATCTGAGCATTTGATACAGCTTTATTAAGAAAATTATTTTAAAAAACAATTGGTGTACCTATGCAGGAGGCAGTGACATTGATTCGCTGACTACTCTTCCCGATATTGGTGTGCACTCGTCATGACCTGTTGGGTGTCAGAGCTCTAAGGTCAAGGGTCAGAGTTTGAGGATCAGACACGCACATGGCATCTATGCATTTTGTATGGCACCCCTCAATCAACCACAACCACAGTGGAAACCAAAGCCTGCATCGCACTCCATAACACGGCGATAAGCGCAGTTTTGGCCCCCATGTTTGGCCTTCAACGTTCATTAGAGGGCTGAATTATTGAGCAATGCTATCCCTTTACATGTGAACACACTTGGGTGTTAACCAGCAGAGAGAGCACATCTACTCTCACCACAACTATTTTTATTACAGTTCGATCTAGGGATGCTACGATTCAGATTGATCAGACCAGGTTCGAGTATGAGCGCAGGTTTATTTGGTACTTGTTTATACATATAGAACAAAATGAAGAACTAGTTTAGTTTTAAGCAAGGCATCAAAATACGATTTACGTAGCTTGGTTTATATTTTCCTGGTCTATATGGTGGTCACGAAAAGCACACACATGCATGTTCGTGCATTTAGGCTTCTAGGCTTGTTCTAAGCTAGTTGATTTTAAATGAAATGCGTTAGCTTGCTACGTTAGTTACCATGGATGGAGTGAAGAAGAGTATGTTTTGCTTCATGTCAGAAAAATGCTTCAATGCAGTTGTAAATGAAGTGTTTTTCATTGTGTAGGAATCCGTCATTATCAGTGACAGATATTGGCTGATCATCAAAAACAACATTCTAAGTAAGGGCTGTTATTTTCACTCACCTTTTTTGCTGCTGCTGCTAATGAATCCCACATACTGAGATTCATCAAGTTGCTTGTATAGTACAAAGATGCTATAGTAGCGCCTGTTGATATTTTCACAGAGCACATTTTGCAGTCTGATTCGCTTTCATCAGTCATTTCGTATGTCCTTAGCGCAACAACGTACAATGAGCACAGTACTGTACCGATACCCAATACCAGTATCAGTTTCCACATATTCCTAGTTCGATCATGTGATCAGCTCGCCACTGTACTGCTTAACCATCACTGAAAACCTATTTCATGGTCAGTGATGATCTTGAACATGTGTATGCTTCAGGACAGATTTGATAGATTTGAATCCAACCCTGTTCAAAAAGCTGGAGCAGATGAAACCCATCAGATGAGTCATCTTCAAGACTGTTACACAATATCTACTACCCTGACTGACTGCTTCTCTAGGTTTTCACCATTGCCAAAATACTGAAAACATATTTCATCAAAACAAGGCAACGTAATACTGTTACTGCCATGCATGCATATGTCTTCAGCACGTGCTGTCATCATTTTATGTCATGTTCTGTCTTTTAATCAAGGACATCCAGCACACGCAACACAGTGAACGCTAATATTTTTAGACAACTGAAGCTTAGCAGCGATTAGTACAGCTTAGACCACAACACTGCTGAATTCTTGATTCTGATTGGTCAGAATGTGCTGGATTCATTTTCTATTCATTCATTTCTAACAGCTCAGATAGTCATTCTGACTGCAAAAGCAAATCTTAATCTTAACGTGCCTTTTCTTATACATTATTGTTTCTATGGTAACAATTTACACAGTGGCTTTTATGGTGGATATGGGCATAATTGTTGATATGATGAAGTTTTCTAAAAGGAGTGTCAGCGGAAACACAGGAAAGTCTGAAAAACTAATGAAACACTGTTGTTGGACTCAGATATTTGGATACTTGGTCACACCCATCAGGCTAAAACCAATCTGCCTCTTCTCCCCTGACCCCAGAATGACTCTGGACATCCTGGTCAGTAAACAGCGGGGATACGAGCATCACAGACCTGGAGGGGTTCCAGTGGCAAGCCAGCGGGCAGTACCAGTGTGCAGTGCCACCAAGCCGGGTCAGATAGCAGTAAGAGCAGCTGTGACACACGGCCCAAATGTAACCATATGCTGCTTTCTGTCTCAACACAGACACACACACACACACACACAGACACACACACATACATACACCTTAGAGGAGTCTGGAGAAACATAAACCAGCCGTCTGATACTGAGACCATGAGTGACGGGTTCATAAGTGTCTTCTATTATTATAAGGTTCTATCTGGGTTAAGAATGAATTTGAGAGAGAAGTTTATAATACTAAGGTCACAGAATTATGGGCGTTTTTGAGAAGACATACTGTAAGAAAAGTAGGTGTAAGATGATACTGATAGTGACTCATTATTCATGACAAAATTATTCCTAACAGCAAAATACAGTGCGCCTGAAGTGTTTATACTGTACAAGACTCTATTGACTTTTATTACCTCCCACTTTAACCTCACAAACGGGTTTGCTAGTCCTGTACACTGAAATTGGCACTGTTCTTTGGCACAATTTGCTGGAGCAACTCCAGGGAGTCCATACAATGCCTTTCTGATTCATTTAATTATATATAAAACAAGCACCAGCATCTCAAATTGCATTCTCCAATCTAATACCTACTTAACATGATTAGTACGTATAATATAGTACATACTGTATAACTAACCACTGGAACTAGGACAGTAAAATTCTCTCTCTCACTCTCCTGTCAGTCACAGAGACACCAGCCATTATGAGCGTCTGTGAGCTCATTTATGTGGAAGAAGGCGGATATCGACTGAGTGTGTTTCACTGTCCTGAGCAGCAGTTTGAAAATATACAGTTGGCTGGCTTCATGTGTCTCAGAGGAAGCATGTGTTGTTTCACAGCTGATGTGCCATATGAGCACATATGAGCATGCCATAAGCATGCCCAGTTTTTCCACTGATTAAAAGACTATATACAGAATAATATGTATAGAAAAGTCTTATCTGCATTCCATGTTTCTTTTGTTCAGCTCTTTTAATTTAGAAAACTGTAACGTCATGGACAAAAAAATCAATAGCTCAAATAATTACATATGGGTTTGGAATTATTTGGAGAAAACTTTGCACAAAACCACCTACCGCTTGCCCAAACTTAAGTAAATCAAGTGGAATGTCATGCATCCAATATCTCTGCCATTTTTTGTGCAGTTGTTCTATTTTTTTGCACAATCCTTCCTTAAATGCCTATGCATGAGGGCGGAATAGCTTGCATTTGGTATTTTATATATTTTAATTGAAGCAAAAAAGTTATCCAACACCTATCACCCATGTGAAAAAAATTAATTGCCCCCTTTAAACTTAAAATCTGGTTGTGCCACCTTTAGCAGCAATAACTGCAACCAAACGCTTCCGATAACTGGAGATCAGTCTTTCACTTACTCCTAGGCAGAGCTTAATTTGAGCCGGATCCAGCCGGAACAGGATCTGGCACCTCTAAAATACAGCACACCTGCGTTCCGGAACCTTTTTATGTGGATCCGGCACCTCTGCAGCTGGGTGTAAAGTCTCCCGCATTAATATTATTAAAACAAATAGTTTTAGTTTTTAATTCAAAAACAGAACAACAACAAGAAAAAAAAACAGCTGTAGAAATGATCGAATATTTCTAATAGCCAATCAGTAACCTCTTTCACACAACCATTTCAACTTCAAAGTTCACCTGAATTCGTTGTCATGAAGCGAAGCCTGCAGTCACGTAGCATGCGTTGAAGTTGAAGAGTGTGTTATGGCGAAAAGAAAGCAGTTATCATTACCAGCATTTTTTAAGAACACGAACAAAATACTAAAAAGGCAAGAGTCCAAGAGAGCGAGCAACAGCAGGTCACTGATGAAGTAGATTGGTGACCGTTCCCACGACTAGCAGTGATAACGCTAGCCTGATTGTGGAAGGTTTTAGAAGCGCTTATGAGGCTAAACATTGTCAACCTACACATGGCTTTGAAAGTGAGATTGACTGCCCGGAATTAAATAGAGTTAACAGTCCATGTACAGTCATTCGGGCTTTTAGGGAGTACAGGGACTCAAATAGACAGAAAGTACCAGAAGGATTGAAGCAGTTCATGGCTACTGTGAATACCATATCGATCTCGAGTTGAGCGCAAATCTCATTTGTAGCCCGCAGCGTGCATCCGTTCTCATCCCCATCATCTCGTCTCTGATGTTTTTGAACATCGTGGGTTCACCACTTGAATCTGACAAAGTTCAATTCCGAGTCATTTGTGCGTTCATGGATAGGTAAGGGACACAGGGAAGGGTAGGCGGACACTGACACGACAGCTTTATGAAATATTTTGTCTTGGGTAAGACAATGTTTTCTTGATCATGTTGTGCAGTTAATATTTATTGTAAGTAAGCTTACTGTATGAAAGGTAGCTTTGTTTTCGAAGTGCTTTGGGCAAATGTGTTTTGTAGCTAACTGAGGTGAAAGCAGATAAAATGTGCAATCCATAAATCTTTCCCTTTGTACTGAGAATACTCACTGCTATTAAGTTCGTTATGCTATTATGTGGCTGTACCAGTGTGATCAATTACATAGGCCGACCTATCAGCATTGAATATCCTTGGCTACGTGAGATACTGGAAGCAATTTTACGTGTCTGTACGTCTGAGGACCGTGACTTTCCGCAGACCTCTCGGCCTGCCGGATCACTACCCTCTTATTGTTCCAGGACCTGCAGATTTACAAATTAGGCACTGCTCCTAGGACTAGGACTTACTCCTGTGCTTAGGATCATTGTCTTGCTGCATAATCCAGTTGCACTTGAGTTTCAATTTACAGACTGAAGACCGGACATTCTCCTTTAGGATTTTCTGGTAGAAAGCAGAATTCATGTTTCCCTCAATAACTGCAAATTGACTAGGCCCTGAAGCAGCAAAGCTTCAGATCCCCACACCATCACACTAACACCACCATACCTGACCATAGGTATGATGTTCTTTTTGTGGAATTCTATTTGGTTTACGCCAGATGTTTCACAGGACCCCTGTCTTCCAAACAGTTCCACTTTTCCACTCTTCCATGGATGCCATTTTTGACCCTTGTCTTTTTGATAGTAGAGTCATAATCATTGACCTTTATTGATGCATTGATCTGTGACTTCCTGGATGAGTTGTTGCTGTGGTCATGGAGGAATTTTGGAAGGTCGGCCACTTCTGGAAAGGTTCACTACTGTGCCGAGTTTTACCATTTGGAGATAATGGCTCTCACTGTGGTTCTTTGGAGTCCCAGAGCCTATGAAATATCTTTGTAACCCTTCCCATACTGATGTATTTCAATCACCTTCTTCCTCATCATTTCTGAAATTTCTTTTAACTTTGGCATAGTTTGCTACTGGATAAGACCTTTAAACCAACTTCATGCTGATGAAAAAGTTCTATTTTAGTGTTGATTTGATTGAACATGGTTTGCAGTAATCAGGCCTGGTTGTGTCTAGTCCAGCTGAACCCCATTATGAATGCAGTTTCGTAGATTTGGGGAATTAGTCACATCTTAGTAAACATCTTAGAACATGGCACCTTTTGTTTGAACCCACCCATTTTTTTTTTTCAAGTGATCAAAACTATTGGAATATGTGGCTGATAGATGTTTATTGCTGCCCAGGTGTGCCCTGTGAGATTGACTGTTTAAAGCATTAAAAGCTCTGAATGACTACTCTTAGTTTGAGCCCTAGGTTTTTCCTGTGAAGACTGCAACTGTTGTTAAAAAGTATTGACCAGCATGAAGACCAGAGAGCTGTCTATGGGTGAAAAACAAGCCATTTTGAAGCTGAGAAAAGAGGGAAAATCTATCAGAGCTATTGCACAAGATTTGGGCATAGCCAATACAACAAATTCGGAATGTCCTGCAAAATAAAGAAACCACTGGTGTACTAACAACCAGACATGGAACACGTCGGCCAAGGAAAACAACAGCAGTTGATGACAGAAACACTGTGAGAGCTGTGAAGGAAAACCCAAAAACAACAGTGACATCCCAACAACGTTCACAGGGCAGGGGTGAAGATATCACAATCAACCATTCGAAGAAAACTTCAAGAGCAGAATCATAGAGGCCACACCACAAGATGCAAACCACTCATTAGCAATAAGAATCTGAAGGCCAGTTCTTGAACCAAGAAGGCCAGTTCTTGAACCAAAGTGTGGAGAAAGAAAGGATCTGCTCATGATCCAAAACATACAAGCTCATCAGTCAAGCATGGTGGAGGTAGTGTCATGGCTTGGGCTCACTAATCTTTATTGATGATGTAACTCATGATGGTAGCAGCAGAATTAATTCAGAAGTTTACAGAAACATTCTGTCTGCCAATTTACAGTGAAATACATCCAAATTAATCAGGAGGAACTTTATCATGCAGCAAGATAATGATCCAAAACACACTGCCAACTCAACAAAGGACTTTATCGGGGGGGAAAGTGGAAGGTTTTAGACTGGCCAAGTCAATCACCAGACCTTAACCCAATTCTGCAGCATTCACAAAAACATAAACCAACAAATTGTTGATGTCAATGAGTCGCATATTTGATGCAGTTATCGCAAGCAAAGGGATATGCAACCAAATATTAAGTGTTATTTACTTTTTACCTATGCTTTTGCTCGCCTAAAAAGTAGGTGGTCTGATATAAAAGATTCCATCTTTTATGTTGTTGAACACATCTAGATGTAAATACCAGGAAATAAAAGTCCTGAAATCCTAAACTCTCATCTCAAATCCATATTTTCATCTTAAACCCAAATGTCTTTGGTGAATAGCACAAACAAATGAATTGGCCATGCTGTTCCAATAGTTTCGGAGGGGACTGTAAGTCTAAAAGTCCACTTAAAGTGAGCTTATGTAGGTATTATAGCATCTACAGCTTGAAATGAAATTGTGTGTGTGTGTGTGTGTTATAGAGTCTGTATATGTAGCACGTGTACAATATCTCCTTGCACAAGCAGCTTGACTGTTCTCCCACCTTGATTTGACTATCTAGTCTAGTAAGACCGTACAGTCTTACAGTGTATTTGTAGCAATGAATTGTTCTTTCCAACACAGAATAAGTTAATAATTAATTATTAATTTATTTGCATTTTATAATTTTTTGAATGTAACTGCAGCTGACATATTCAAACAGTTATGTTTGAATATATCAGGATTTGTAGTTTAACAGAAAGCGGGGGGGAAAGCAAACATAAAACAGGGTTCATAAAGATTCAGAAGACTTACTAGAAGACTACCGCTGCTGGGTTTGAGTATTCTCTGCCTGCTCAAAGCCATGGATGTCAACTTGCATTTTTCTTTACTTACTTTTCCGGCTCCTCCGTCGCTGCTTCTGTTTGAGGCTCATTTTGGGACTTAGTCTGCGGCTGGAGAACGTTATTAACCAGGTCCGTGATCCCGCTAAAGGGACTTTTGAACCACCTGCACAGACAAGCGGGACATCACCGAGGCTGATACACAACGAGCTGGCTTGAGCAGCGCAGGAGGAAACAATGACTGTGATTATCAGAGCTGCACTGCAAGACACATTCATGTAGGGAGGAGAAGACCGGAACGTGCAGTTATGAAACTGGAAGAACTGGA
Organism: Stegophilus panzeri; assembly: GCA_024331685.1. Taxonomy (NCBI): domain Eukaryota; kingdom Metazoa; phylum Chordata; class Actinopteri; order Siluriformes; family Trichomycteridae; genus Stegophilus; species Stegophilus panzeri. The sequence goes on along the minus strand of JANDJT010000131.1, from coordinate 15,589,978 downwards.
TGCTTACACACCGTCGGAGAGAGTGAGAAAGAGAGTGCGCAAGAGACAGAGCAAGGACAGACAGGGAAAGAGAAAGGGAGTGTGAAATAGAGAAAGAAGCATGTAGCGTTACAGCCAGTGAATCTGAGGTTGCGTCAGACAACCAGATATAGTATGGCCACACGTTACATAGAGAAAGAGGATCAAACTGAGCGTCTCTGTGAAAGTAACAGCTGTCTGAGAAGCAGGTAAAGCAGAACAGGTGAGTCCAGTGGCTCTCGTATGCAGCCAGTTTAAAAAAAGCATTGACAAGAGAAAGAGGAAGCCACACACAAGAAGAAAGCACATGAGAGGGCCAAAGCTGCGAGCTATTTATGCTATACTAAGAGATACTTACTGCGCCGACTGAGGCTTTGGATCTTCTTTGACCCTAAAAATAAAAAATCAAAATGACCAACTCAGTGGGGATGGGGGGGTGAAACTTAACAGAATAACAACAAATGCTTAAATCAAAAGATTAACATAAACTCATCAATGGAAAATAATTAACATGAAGACATCAGTATACAAAAAAAAAGAGGCATGAGTCATATATGTCCATTCAACATGCAAAAAAAAAAAAATGCTGAGAACTGAGCAGTGATTTGACTAAAAAGGTAATAAATAAATGAATAAATAAATAAATAAATAAATAAATAAGAACACAAATTAAACCAATAAAAGGGATATTATACTGTATACTGTACATCTATACATAAATCAGCTACCACTACATCTCCTTTATACTCTAACCCTGACATAAGTTTTAACCACAGCATGATTCATTTCCGAGAAAGAAGCCATTGCTTTAGAACTACGAAGCCAAGCGTCCAGTGTGTGCCAAGAAAGTCCAAGCCAAAGAGTCCTAAATTACAGTCCAACGAACCATTACTCTGCAGAATATATTAATTAGCTTAAATAAAACGTTAACCACAAGCCAATAAAAGCACTCCTTTTCAGAAGTCATGCCAGCACAAAGAGTTCATCCAGGCTCGCTCACATCATTGGAGAATCCAGCGTGGACAGATAGCGTTCGGATCAAAACTCCTCAGCCCGATCGTGAAATTCACGACATCACAGACTCTACACGCAAAAAGACAACTATCCCGAACCTGAACGCATGCACACTCCCTCCTGCGAAATGATACCGTCAGCTACACACAGCTTCATTAATATGTATGATTGAGAGCAGGACACCCATTCTGTGCCCTTTATCCCCTTCACCTGAACACTACTCACCGATCCAGGGATGACGGATATGCGCTGCCCTCTACCGGAAGGAGGGAACACAAACCTACTCTAAGTTTGTGGTTTTTGATGGTTTGGAAGTGCAACATTCATGGAATCAGTCACACTATATACAGTACAGATGGAACAGTTGAAAGAAAGACAATCACAACTGAATGAATTCACAGGCCTAGTCCTTTTTAATACTTTAAGTAAAAAATCAACCACTATGAGGAATGCAGTTACAGGAAAATAATCAGTGACAGAATGTCGAGAAGTGGCCTAAAGTGGATTCTTCTCCTACTGTACAACAGCACATCCTGGAGCAATCTGCCAGCGATGACATATTATGTTTTATTAATTAAAGAATGACCCATCAAACTTTTTCTCCATTTATAGTTACATTTTATGTTGTGGAACATCAAGCGAAACAAATTAGTCCCTGTAAGTCACTTACATTATAGCAGCTATAAAAAGTTGCACTGAAACTGGAGACTCCTTCCTGAGATGGAAATAAGAAACGTATTTATACGTCACTACACATACAGTAATTAGTTTTGTGGATACAGATGAGGTGTATGTTTGAAGTATATTACATTTACGGCATTTGGTAGACACCCTTATCCAGAGCAACTTACAAATGTATAACTGAGCAGTTGAGGGTTAAAGGCATTGCTGTGGAAGTGCGGGATTTGAACTTCCAAGCAGCAGTCCAATGTCTTAACCACGGACCTACCACTGCCCACAAAGATTAGTGGGCCTGTTCCAGAAGCAGCCATGCATGCACAAGCCATGACACTACCTCCATCATGCTTCACAGATTTTTACATTTATGGCATTCGCCAGGCACGCTTATCCAGAGCGACTTACATTTATCTCATTATATTTAAGTATGTTTTAAATTGGTTGGGTTTGTTGAAAGGAAACATCCAAAACATCTTCCTAAAGCAACTCATCATAATTACATGACACTAGCGGAATTTCTCCTCTGTCATGTGCAGTGATCATAATTAGTGCAAGTTTACAGATAAACCGTAACATGAGGATCATTTCCATTGAGAGTGAGGAAGGGTAAGTAAGCAATGTTTCGGTCAGAGCTCACAAACAGCATTATAGGGGACCATGCACCTTCATACAGTCACAATGCAGAGACAAAAATCCTGCTGAGCGGTCACAGACATACATCACACAACAACAGACTATCATATAACGGGAGGCTGAAACGGAAGCAGTTGCAGGCAGTTGAGTGTATTTTATTAAAGGCAGGCAGACAAATCCTAAAAATGTCAGGCAAAATCAGGATCACAAAACAGGCCTAAGTCAGGAACTAGTGTTTTACTGTGCTGTAATACAACACCAAACTTTAAAAAGTAACATTAAAGTGAACTTTTGGAATCACTGCTAGAGGGCGTTATCGGATTTATGCGTCTGTCGCGACAACGTTGAAATATCCGGCCAATGTAAAATGCACTCATGTTGTAATTTACACACACACACACACACACATACATAATTTACACGTACATATACACATACACATACATATCCCAACATCAATCTGGACCGCCGAATCTGTCACTATCTTCAAAAAACAGCTAAAGACCCACCTCTTCCATGAGCACCTAACTAACCCCTAAAACGCCAACCCCACATTATCCTTTTTAAGAATAAATAAATAAATAAATAAATAAATAAATAAATTACTCTGGCTCTTACACCTCTACTCTGCGCACTTTGCGTTTCTAGAACTCAATTAAAAAATCTTGTACAGTAGCTCTACTTGTATTGTTCTCCACTTGATATATCGCTTTGCTTGTATTTCCTTATTTATAAGCCGCTTTGGATAAAAGCGTCCGCTGAATGAATAAATGTAACTTGCTTTCCTGTCCAACACATCATAATATGGTGGGGCTTGTCAAAAAGAAAAGACTGTGCAACTAAAATGAGTATTGGGAAGAAAAAAAAAACAGGCATGGGTAAAGTATGTCAGTGACGATCCAACCAAAGCATTCTGTACTATATGTGGTTGAGAGTTATTCATTAGCCATGGAGGAGAAAATGGCCTGACACATCATGCACAAGACAACCGTTCTTGGTTGCAAATATGAATTGTTGCTTAAGTGTTGTAAGTGTACTACACGGTT
>JANDJT010000131.1:15576589-15581589 GCA_024331685.1 Stegophilus panzeri | reverse complement strand
TACAATTTAGCAGTGCTAGTGCTGACAGCCACACTGTCCTCTTTTTAAAGTGTGCGTAGTTTCTGGTACGTAATGCTACACATCTGCTTACGTTGTGTAACTGCATGGTGTATGTTCAACACTGACCTGCACCTGAGCTAGCAAAAAAAACACTTAATTCTACTGCACACCTGTGTATACATACAACCACGATATAACAACAATGTAATGGCATTTAATGACAAAGTCAAACTGAACTGAATTGAAATGAAGCATGCAGAAGTGGCTGAGATACACAGCTGCCGCGGATAGGAAAATAAACCCGTAATACAGAAACATGTTGACCATTAGATCAAAATCTAGATATGCGTACATGGCTACATGGCACACTACTTCTCAATTTCGCTGTGCAACAATGTCACAAGATTAGTGCTGAGATCAGGCATTGCTTAAATACCAGCAGAATCACTGACCTACAAACACACACACACATACATATATATATATATATATATATATATATATATATACATACACACACTCACGCTAGCACACAAAAAGGATTCACTCTATAAAAGCCTGAAAAAAACCAAAACATTACTCTTTACAGAAAGGGCAATCCAAATGATTCCTGGCAGAACTCCATATGCATGTGTTCAGGTCTCAGTACTACAGGCCAGAGCTTAACTAACTTCACATCATGCGTGCCAATCAGCAGCCATTCTACTCCACATCACTGCCATCAATCAAGCAGATGTGCTCCCTCCCTTCCTCCCTCTCTCCCTACTAAGCAAGCAAGCAAAAGGGAATTAGAGCATGGAGTAGAAATTATGGACGATGGTCAGACAATGTCCTACAGGAAGACGTGTGCATGTACAGCATGAGTATGCATTGTGTGCTGTGGTTATATCAGCTTCATGAATGTATTTTATATCACAGTGCTCCTGAATTCTCGATTCTGATTGGTCAGAAAGTTTAGTTTCAGTGCTTCGTAACAGTAATGGAGTTTTCCTCCTCAGCAGACTCTTCAGAACAGAGGAGGTTTGTACTTTTCAGGTTCTCAGTAACAAAACATCAACAATTTGTCTTAGTAACTTGTTTCATGGACACTCTGGATCACTTCTGTGTAAGAGGAATAATTAACTTTAGGACGTTCTGGGTGATTTTCACGATTAATTCGGTTCATTAGAATGAATGTTTTAAGACGATTTTCAAAATGTTCTAATCGAGATTGTACGTTTAATAAAAGAAATACAAAAAACTTTTTAAAAATTTTCAATTGCATTATGTAAGAACAAAAAAAAAATTGTAATCGAGACTTTTTTTTTTTGGTCACCCAGCCGTAAATTCAGGGCATAATTTTATAAGAAAATATTCCATTTTGGGATGGTAACTGCTTTGCGTCAAGCCTCATCACACACTCCAGTTGGTTTGATTCCTCTAACACCACACCCCATTGTAAATCCTGTGTTAAAATACTCAAATTTAATTTGCTGAAGTCTTTTTTTCAGTAGTAAATGTTAGCATTCAACTTATCCATCATGTAAAAATAAACAGAATGCCTCTCTGTATAGATATAATGTAGATCTGAGTTTCAGAAATTGGTCATATTAGGTTTATCTCAAAGCTCTGCTGCAGAATGCGCATAAATAAAATTGCAATAATTTACTGCACATAAAGTCACAAAATTGCTCATGTTAGGTTGGATAAGAAAGGCTTGTTTATTACAAGAAGAGTTAAGGTTGATCCAAATTATTCATTTTTCCTTAGGTTTTTATCCAGGTTACAAACAAGAAAGTCTTCACCTACATCTTGTCAGAGTACCTAACTCGAATCCCTGTTTCTCAGCACTAGGACTTGGGAAAATGACAACTTATGATCATGTAGGAATTAGGAAAATTATCCAATGTTGTTGGCGTTTGATACTAAGATCGCTGGAATTCTGGGACACGATAAGTCTGCTACAGTAAACGCTAAAATCTTCCATTGACACTCAAAGAATACAGTATTTCAAATCAGCTATCCCAGCTGATAGCAGAATTCACACTCTGTAACAAATGTGTGATTCAATTCAATTCAATTCAATTCAATTTTATTTGTATAGCGCTTTTAATAATGGACATTGTCTCAAAGCAGCTTTACAGAAACATATAAACACAGGATACAGGTTTTAAGTGTGTGAATTTATCCCTATTGAGTGAGCCGGTGGCGACGGTGGCGAGGAAAAACTCATTCACTAAGAAACCTTGAAAGGAACCAGACTCAGAAGGGGACCCGTCCTCATCTGGGTAACAGAAAGTTCATTATGGTTTTTTATATGAAGTGTCACATATTCACAGACTATGTCCATTCATATGAGTGTGCACACACACCACAGAAATCACTTTTTAAAACCTATAATGCACACTGTGCCTGAACTCTAAAGCATTATCTCCTCATGCTTTCGTTTACCAGCGGAGCTGATAATCCATGTGGACCAGCAGCATTACATCATAAGCACAACAGCTTTTCTACTTAAGAAGAAACATTAACTTAATGCATGTTGTATTTGGAGAGCTACTGTATGTTAACAATTCTACAGATTTGGGCATTGGATTTTTCTGATGTGATTGCATTGACCACTATTCATAAGCTGCCTTGTGGCTTGTACTGAGATAACGCCTAGGTGATGCAGTAAAGAAACCGAACGTGGGTGTCAAACCTAACAAAACTGTAGCAGAATAAAAAGACATGAGGTTTAACTTTATGGATATATTGTTTAAAAGACAACAAAGTCCCCTTTTAGCTCAGACAGTGTTTGCCTGATTCCTAAATGCAGAAATCCTTCCCTGGAGTGCAAGACTCTAACATTGAATAAGAGAAGGTTTCTGGGTCTTAAGCAAGAACCCTTTTCCCACAGCTATAAGAAAACTTATGTAGATAACTACTGTATGTAAATAAATTACATACATATATTAATTCAACTTTAGTAACTTTAGTAACTTTATCCTGGTCAGAGATCCGCATATCAGTATATCAGAGGGAACACTGGGTACAAAGCACACACACGTTCACACCTAGAGACAATTTAGCATAGCCAATGTATCTACTGGCTTGTTTATTGGGAACTCGAAGGAAACCAGAGAACCCAGAAGAAACCTACATGTACACTGAGAGAAAATCCAAACAGACACTAACCCAAAACCCTGGAGCTGTAAGGCGGTAACATCGTGCCACGATGCTACCTTAAAGCACTGTTTCCAGCAATCATACAATATGAAATAAAAGATGATATGCAAAATCATTCAAATAAAAATAAATAAAAGTTACACTTAATCATAAAATTACAAATCAAAACAAAATGCCCAAATAGATTAGTTAAGAGAAACCAATGCCAGACTATTAGTTTCAGTAATTACATGGACACTCTTAAAATATAAAGGTGACAGAAAAGGTTCTTTCGAGTGTTGGTGCCACATGAACCTAAAAACAATTCTCACTACAAATGTTACTAGCATATGGAAAGCTGTTTGTGGTGGGAAATGATTATTCCATTCACCGAGGCAACAACAAAATAATCTCTAAAGAATCATAGTCCAAAAGGTTATATATGGAACAATGATTATGATCTCTCATTAGGGATGGCACTGAACTAAAGAAGCTTTTATTGCACCTTTCTGTATTTGAATCCACTGGTGGCAAGCAACATGATATTTTTAAATCTAGTTAAATCTAGAATTATTGAGCATTCTTCAGGTTTATCTTTTTGGGTTCTATGTGAAAACCTAAAACAGAAGGTTTTGTTTTCAGAAAATTTTAAATTTTTAGTAAGCTACAACCCTTAGCCATCTCAAGAACCCTCAAGGAACCATTTTTCTCAGAACGTTCAATATATCCTTGAACCTGAACTCCTGATGATTTCTAGCTCATCCCTTGTGCTTCCACCAATAATGACCCTTGACCAATGACAGAGACGTTTGTCCAATTCAAAAGGAACTGCAGCCACAATCCACCTTCAAACACCCACCATCTTGCTTTCTCAAATCTCCACTCCTTTCCAGTCCTCAGTCAAATCGTCGGATCACAGGATATCAACAGCAGTGGTTGTGTTGCAACACAAAAAAATCATGTAGATGACCTTTCTGTGGCTGTAGAACTGCCGCCATGAGACTTCCTACCAAAGCAAATAACCCTAGGACAACTGATCTTATATGTTCCCAATCCCCACAGTTTTCCACAGATTATTAACATCATAGTACTTGATTGTGAGCTCTTGTTCAGAACTATGTATCTGGTTATCATAGCTATAAACTCATAATTAAAAAGCATAAGCCTTAATACTTTTCTGTATGATCTACTTCCTAGAGGATTCATTCACTGTTATTTGGTTTTCGCTCCAAAATACATGTGTGAAATTTGAATAAGACAGAAAGCTAGCAATTTAGTGGCCTTTGTAATGCCCTCCTAAAACTAAGACAAAAAAAATAATAATTACAATAAATTTAAAAACTAATATGAAAACAACATAATTAAGAAAGGAAAAGTAGCTTAGCTAATGTTATCTCTCTGGGAGTAGCTATTTGCTGACAGTAGTTAGCTTAGTTCACTAATATGCTAGTTAATGCAAATTAGCATATGGTGTCTTTGTAGCATATTAAAAATGGTAGCCAGGTTAGCATTAGCAAGCTAGCTAATGTTATGTAGGAAACTTTAGTAAAAAGCTACTAAATGTTATGTAAATGATTTACATTGTGGAAATAAAATCCTTATATAACAGGTTTACCTGTTATAATGGCAATGACTAAACTGGGGCAATTCCTATTTTTACCCACATCCAAATAGCATTTGCCAGTCAATCAAACAATCAATCAACAAACAAACAAACAAATAGATAGATCAATAAATAGTAAAAAAGAAAAAAGAAAATTAAAGGCATACTCAAGCATTTTTAAGCTAATTTCTATCTACCACATCAAAATCCATAGCTATATGCTATACTCCGAAAGCCTTTTATATATATATATGTGTGTGTGTGTGTGTGT
>JANDJT010000131.1:15562601-15576489 GCA_024331685.1 Stegophilus panzeri | reverse complement strand
ACACACACACACACACACACACATATATATATATATATATAAAAGGCTTTCGGAGTATAGCAGAGACTATGGAGTATAGCATATAGCTATGGATTTTGATGTAGTAGATAGAAGTTAGCTTAAAAATGCTTGAGTATGCCTTTAAATTTTTTTTTTTTTTACTATTTATTGATCTATCTATTTGTTTGTTTGTTTATTGATTGATTGTTTGATTGATATATAAATTCTTCTCTTAATAATTATTCTGTATAACTATATAATTCTATATAACTATCATCTAGCTAACATTAGTCTGTTTTTCTCCCTTCTAATCAGATCAGTTTGCTAGTCTTTGTTCTCTAACTCCTCACAGCAATATCGTAATTTATTGCTAGCTAGCAACGTTACTTGAATGTACTCAAGTTAGATATCCAGTGTATCAGGCTTTATATAACATCATCTATCACCATTAAAGTTAGCTATACCCAGTTCAGTATAAGGGCGAGGCTAATTTTAACAGTTAGAATTAAAGCACAGGCTCACTAAACAAACACCTACAAGATTATTGCTGAGACGTGAGCTCTACACAGGTCCAGGGTTACAGAAATGACCAATTGGGTTACATACAGCCCATCTTTTTTTTCTTTTTAGAGTGGGAAATATATCACAAAAATATATATCACATTACCGTGTAATGTGAAATAGCACTGAAAATATAGTATAGAATCCAATTAGCTTCTCCCACAGTTTATTTATAAAAGAATAATTTCTAAAATAATATTGCATTAATACTATAATAATATTATGATTAAAAAACAAGATTATTATATGTTTATATCAAACGTCTGTGTAGAATATACTTTTAAAACTGCTCAGAAGTGAGTTAATGTTTGATCAGACTAGGGAAGGCGCTGACTGGTACATCTACGACCCCACTGTTCATATTATATTTTCACATGGCTACTAAATGCTCATGTTCTTTGGCTGTCTCTGTCCATGCTTCAATGTTCTTATGTAACAGGAGTGCTGTCCTGAACACGGGGCGCTCTGTGCTGCGCTGGTCTGCTCTATCCGTAGTTACTAAATGACCCTAATGCTTTGTTTCCAGCAGTCTGAATATTTAATATTCAAGATTCTGCACAATTTCTCGGTCGCTATTTAAATGTAAGCAATTTGCCATATTGACCATGTTAACTGCTGAGCACAAAAGGTTAAGTTTTCCTTGAGTCTTATCCCTTCCATTACAGCATGTGTTCAGATGGCACGCCGATGGATTCGATATAACATGAATCATGAGTTTTTACAAACTTGTGGAGTCCATGCCAGCTCATATGCGCTGTCATTATAGCAAAAGCGAGAAATATCAAATATCAGAAAAATAAATTCTGAAATTCCTGTAAATATTTCCAACTCAGGTCACTGCTGATAATATAATTAATAATAGCATTAAATTAACTTAACAAATTATTACATTTTCACTTATTTTTACTACAGCAATTTGCTTACAAATACAATTATTATTAAATACAGAACAACACATCATATTCTTTACATCTGTTTAAAGCTACATTTAATGTTGTGGAACGTCCTCGAAACAACTTACTTCCTGTTATCACTTAGGTTATAACAGCTATAGAGTCGTTTCCTCAGAAAGTTAAAAAGACAAAATATAACACAGCTTGTCATGTGCCCAAGAAACCACAAAGCCTTCCATCCAGAAGACTTTCCCATGTCTTTCTCATTACTATTGAAAAGATTGCATCTTAGAATGAGAGCATTAAAATAAACATTGCTGCATCTTCTGACCAATCAGAATCAAGCATTCGAACAGCACTACGGTATAATATATAAGGACAGTTGAACTAGAGCAAAAGCTATCTTGTCATCTACAACTCCACTAAATATTGCTGTGTTACCCAACAAAAAGCATACACATGGGTGACAAATTAAAGGAAGTGGAACTGTACTGGAGTGATGAACATCCTTCTTCAAGTTGGCGTTTTGATGATGTTGGTGAAGAGCGCTGTCTAAGATATAACTCCCATAGGTGCTCAGTTGGTTTGTGATCTGGTGTGGTTATAAATTATTCCTAGTACAAAGAATAAAGATTAAACTATACTGCTCATTATTAACTTACAACATTAAACATTAAAACATGGACGGACATGCATGGAACACATTATACAGCACTATTTGCTCAACCACTACATCCGATTTAACCCCAGAGCTCAGAGGCAAGCGGAAGCCTTAGTTACAAAGCCTACTTTCAGGCACTATAGTTTACATTCACTGATACCCACATTAGCCATGTTTGGTTAAACGATCTCTGTAACACAATACCTCCACCTCCCTTGCTTCTGAACCCAAGCAGCTGCCCAACAGGCTTACAAAACACTGCACGTGGAGAAACCGCAGCAGATAAGCTAATTCGGTCAGCAAATAAGCACCCGTTGTCTCCTGATCTTTCACTTGTGTACATATAGATCTGAGCCTAGATTAAACTTTAGCAGCACACTGTTACACACTGTTCATGAGGCGGTGTGTGCTCAGCGGATGGCCTTTGGAACCTGCTGATCATGGGTGTATGCTGATCGTGCTCTATGCCTATGGAGGCTTCAAGACAAACACATCATTCATAAGGCATTAAACCAACTAACAACGACCTCCATGTTGTTTTGTCATGTTCAGTCCTACAGATGTTTCTTCCTCACTCTTACTATCATCATTATCATTATCTCCTTATTATTATTATTATTATTATTATTATTATTATTGTAGTTGTTGTTGTTGTTATCCACTGTAAAACAGCAACAATTGTACTGCACTGTATTTTGTATTTATCAGACTTCTCCTACTGCTACCTCTTCTTCTGGTTTTTGTTGTTGTTACTTTTTTAATCATCTATATTATTGTGGTTATGCTAGTTACTGTTTATTATAATTATTACTATTATTGTTGTTGTTGTTGTTATCCACTGTAAACAGCAACAACTGTAAAACAAGCAGTGTGTTTTATTTATCATACCACTTCTTATTATTCTTATTTTTATTTGTCTTCTTTGTCTTGGTCTTATTATTATTACCGTTTCAAAGAGCGTTTCAGCAAATCTAATTATGGTTTTGATCAAATTTATGAATATATACATGTATATACAACCCCAATTCCAAAAAAGTTGGGACGCTGTGTAAAATGTAAATAAAAACAGAATGCGATGATTTGCAAATCTCATAAACCCATACGTTATTCACAATTGAACATAGATAACATATCAAATGTTTAAACTGAGCAAATGTAATTTTGAATTTGATGGCCGGAACACGTCTCAAAAAAATTTGGGACGGGGCAACAAAAGGAAAAGTAAGTGTTACTAAAAAGAAACAGCTGGAGGAAGATCGTGCAACTAATTAGGTTAATTGGCAACAGATCAGTAACATGATTGGGTATAAAAAAAAAAGAGTATATTACAGAGGCAGAGTCTCTCAGAAGTAAAGATGGGATGGAATCTGGATGGAAACATATTTTTGCTCTAGAATATATATTTGCTCTGTATATACCTTTCAGCATTGATGGTAAATTTCCAGATGTGCAAGCTGCCCATTCCATAGGCACTAATGCAACCCCATACCATCAGAGAAGAAGGCTTTTAAACTGAGCGCTGATAAAAATATAAAAAATAAACTGATGATGTCACAACGGCCTTTTACAGCCATCCATTCAGCAGCTCTGCTTTAAACTCACGTACTCACACACAGACACACACACACACACACACACACAGCGCTCAGGTGCACACTGTAGTATTTCATTCAAGAAATGCAAATCTAGTTGTTCTCTGCGTTACTTCTGACACTGCAACATTGCATAAAATATATTTTTGCTATGATCACCATCACACCCATCATCCTCTCACACTGCCCCAGTGTTTTCCTCTCTGTCTAGCTTCCCCTGAGTTATTATCTTTCTCTTTGTGGCTTTTCCAGCAAGATGACAGTAAGTTGGCAAACACTGAGGGTTCTTCCACTCTCCCAGGATTCCTCAGGTTGGACTACAGTCTGTTTGTGTGTGTGTGTGGGTTCTCTATCTGGAGTATCTTTTTTCTGGTTACAGAGGTATGGAAAATAGCATAACCAAGTATAATTACGGTTGTATTATGGTTGTATATATATTGTATTGCATATGGTGTATATGGTATTGTATTTTATATGATGCACATACTGAGAGAAATTTATTATCCAAAAAAGACCACAGTTGCACCCATACAAAATACAGGACATTCACAAAATATAGAACAGAAAACAAATTTCATGACGCTGATACACCTAGATCCAGAATCATCAAAGGCTCATTAATCAAATAAAAGTCTCTACTAATACCAGTGCTAACATTAACAACAAGTCTTCCAGGTGTAACGCGGAGTAGCTAAGGCATGCCTGTTTGAGGCAAAGTTAATGTTTTACTCCTGATGTTGGATAGGAACCCAAGGTTTTATTTGGCAATTATCTGTTTTATGTCAAGATAAATAAATAAATAAATAAATAAATAAATAAATTTAAAAAAAAGACAGACAATATCTTTGCATTTCACAAAATTAACATCAAATAATGTTTCTTGAAGTGTCTTTTTAAGATTTAAGATTAACATGGACTTTTTATCTCAATGCTACAATGTAGTGCTACCTCTTTAAAAAAAAAAAAAGTTATCGTGCTGAGCCAGAATCACAATAAGTAAGAAATAAAACACTTTTTATTAGTTAAAGTTGTACATGCTGTACAAATTTATAGTTACATTTAATGTTTAAATGTTTTAAGTTACATTTAATGTTTAATGACAACTTAGTGGCAGGTTATAGCAGCTATATAAAAAAAAGAATTTAAAGTCCTTCCCTCACCAGCCTAGATTATTTTATTAAAATAAATAAATAAATAAATAAAAAAGCCATGTTTACAGAGTAAAATCTTCTCTGTCCTGACATTTCAAGAAAGGAAATTTTACTCACTGTTACAAAGGGCTGACACTGGAGACTAAATCCATAAAGATTTTAATTCATTAGTTTTTTTATTAATAGTCTTAGATTATATTATACCTGCTACCATAGAAACAATAACATATTAGAACAAGAGCATTAATATAAACCTGTGATTTGAATTACTGCTCTTATAAACTAAAATGAATCAACACCTTCTGACCAATCAGATTCAAGAATTTAACAGCACTGTAGGAAAAGTTCAATTAGTGGAATGATTGGTGGGTCTGGACTATTTATGAAGTACTTTAAGTCATCATTAAAGATGACTTGATGAATGATTTTTAACATGAAATAAAACTACTCAGTTAGAATTATTCAGGAGCAAAGCAGCAGTAGGTCAAGTAGTCATATTGATTATTATTATTATTATTATTATTATTATTATTAAATACCAGCATGGTCGAAATTAGCCTACTGCTTCTGCAGTACTTTACAATGTTACGTGAATAGCTTACTCTGAGGTAAAGCTCATGACTAGCCCAACCCAACAGCAGGCCAATGACAAAGAGAACATATGAGTCTGCATAGTAGTTGGGAGTTACCAAGCCGCAGAGTTGTCCTGTAACTCTACACCAATGCGTACACACAATATGCTTGAGCCGGTGCTTGTAGTGGTGCTAAGCATCGATGACTGACATCTGTGCCATCCAAATGCTAAACGCTCTCTTCCTCCCTCTCCCACTCTCTCTCTCTCTCACTGTGTATCTCTCTCACGCGCTCATTCTCAATAAATAGCTTAATGGCGTAGAAGTGTGTATATGCGAGTATGGATGATTCACACAGTGACACTGCGGTGGCTGAGGCTTTAAGTCGATGAGTCACTTCAACCATAGGTCTGCTCTGCTGCCACACACACAGCATTAATATTTAACTCAGTACGGGAAACCGTGATTACGCAGGCTCCTTGATGGCTCTGCTGTAAAAAAAAAAAAAAAAAAAAGTTATCGCAATGGTTCTGAATGATAAACCAAACAAATCCGGGCACAGATGAGCTCAGAGTGTGAGCTCAGATACATAAAGTTTTGGAAACTATTCTGAGCATGATCCATAACCTAAAAGATGAATAGCTAGTCTTCAGCTTCGGAAACTGACCTTGTATGTTTGGGTTTTTTTTTTTTTTAAATCAATAGGCCTGAGCTTTGAGAGCACTCCTAAGAGATATATAAACATACAAACTCCATAATCAGAACCATATCATGAACAGCTTTGTAGATCGTCCGTAAATCCAGCGTAGAGCATGTTTAAACCAGAGCAAAGCCAAGTATTTAAAATCATAGAGTATATATAATGCTGTTTGTGTCAGGTTATATTCAAATCTATTATATTATAGTGTTGGATAATATTAGTTATAAAATGTCATCTTATTCAGCAAGCCCCCATAGCGACAAATGGCTCATCCATATCTTCACTTTATACTAACATATTCCACAAAAGATTCCGTAAAAGAAATTAGCATGTGACTAAATTACTGCTCGAGCCACTGCTCCAGTGTTACTCAATCCTACTCATGCAGTAACCTTACACGGTATAATTTAGTAACTCGCCTGTTCTAATACACCAATTAGAACATCACGATGAGCTTGTTAATGACATGATGAGTTGAAATTGATGTATTAGAGCAGGAGAAAGTAGGTCTACAGTGTAAATGTATCCTCTAAGGTGTAGAAATGAGGTCAAATCCTGAACTTTTCGCCGTTGTTTACACCTGGTCAGACAGTTCATGCGTCTTGAGTATCAGGATTCTAAGTGCATTATGAATTTACACCAGCTCTGACAGAGTCAGCTTTAAATGCCAGGATGCAGGCAGTTCCAGGAAATCAGGACGTCTGGGATGCTGTATATTTGAGCCAGATGTTTACAAGGGTAATAATATATTAATCTCCAAGCCATGTTTGAGAACAAAAAAAAATCCCCCAATACAAAACAACACAATACAACAGAAGGCACCTGGACTATGACCTCCAAAAGGAAATTAAAAATGGCATAGTCTGGCATGATAACGCAGGGTGTAGCACTGCCACCTTACAGTTCCGGAGTTTCTGATTTGATCCGAATTCAAGCTTGGGTTACTGTCTGTCTTATATTCTCAGGATTGAAACCAGGACCCTGGAGTTGTGAGGCAAAAAGGCTACAAGCTGCGTCACCTTGCCCCCTCGACCCTCATCTGCTCTGCTTAACTGCAAGTCACACCAAATGACTAAATGTAAATGGATGACCAAAGTGATACAATCCAAAGATTAAAAATGCATGAATCGACCAGGTGTAAATATACGAGTAATGCTCTAACACACCTTAACACACCCTGTAGGACTTGTTATTGACCTGTATATTTGAATATTTCGGGTGTGTTAGGAGAGACAGATGTGCAGTTGTGCTACAGGAGGACTGAGAAACCTAGCTAATAGACTTAGTACATGGACAGCTCCGTGGTGCTGAAAGCACACCCAGCTGCTGCTCAGTTCTACCTGGATCTGCAGCAACAAATATTACAAGCCAATCTGATTTAAACGTACAAAGGGATCAAAAAAATATGGCGTCTGTGTCGACCCGGCAGTCAGGATGCAGGTTGATCAAGGATCCAGGAAGTGCGTTAGAAAAAAAAAGCGTGAGCTTCTCTCATACAGCCTATTCAGCACACTCTTAGGATAAAAAAAAAAAACAAAAACAAAAAACAGTGCATTGGAAGAAGTCGAGAATCCCTTTTTTTTACGCTTGTCTTACTTCAGCATGGACTGTTCCTTCTCCTCTTCTCTTTTCTGGCGGTCCATGACGTCGAGGATGATCCTCCTCTCTTCGTCGGTGAGGTGGCTCAGGTCCGGCATGTCGGCCAGGCCCCGGTGCGCGAGCGGAGCAGCCATGTTCACACACACACACACACACACGCTACAACACACACGCACACACGCGCACACACACACGAAAAGTCAGGTTTAATCAGTGCTAGGTTATTATTTCGGGTAAATTCATGTGCACGTGCGTAATCTGCTAGAATAGAGGCCTATTATTAAAGAGCATCTTTTTTTTAAAATGCTGAAATGCATACACAATATTCAAGGTGATTCCTCTCCAATTTGGAGCAAAACACAAAGAACAAGAATTTGAGGCGAGTATTATTGTCTCCAGCTAGTAATAATAATAGTCATAATAGATGGATAATAGATGGAGAGAATGAGTAATTGGTTAAGGCAACAAAACTGGAATTCATGAACATGAAACCCATGCTTAAATCCATCCTTATACCCATGTTTCATTTCTGCACATGGCAAATCCAATAGATTCTTTTCTCTAGCTATATGTATCATAAAAACCCTTGATGACAGAAGTGTGTATTCAGGAGGGAGGATGAAGCTTAATCTCACCCTCTCCGGACGTGCAGATGTGCAAAAGGAGCCCGTTTATTTTGCCATCCTGTTCAAATCCGTCCTAACCCATCGCTCAAAACAAAACAAAAAAAAACCAAAAACGTCGTCGTACCTTGAAGTAAAAACAAACAAAAAACAAAACATCCAGCGCGCTTTGAATCCCTGAGGTTTTCTTCTTCTTCTTCTCTTTTCCAGGGTTGTGTGTTTCTTCAATGTTTCTTAAATGCACGGAAGGATGGGGGAAAATGGACGCAGAGCTCAGCACCGGCGCTCGGTCATTGATGACCAGAGAGAGAGAGAGAGAGAGAGAGAGAAGCTGGAAAAAGCGGACTGGAGGAGGATCACCGCGGGATCGGAAATACCCCGAGCTAAAAATAACAACCACTCTAGTCCAAAGCCACGCCCTCAGCGATCTGCCCTGCTCTGATTGGTCAGTGACGCCAGCACAGACCTGCATTCAAAACCAGGATTCTGAATGGACGAGTCCAGTTATATAAACGCAAAAGGTTATTTAGAAAGGTCTATCACTATCATATCTTTGTGGTGGCCTGAGATGTGGTCAGCATGACATTTTCTACTACACAGTTCAGAAAATGACTTGACTGAACTGAAATATGTTCAGGATTACCCCCAAAAGTAAACATTGCATTTATAACAAATAGCAAAATGAAATGTCCACATTATACCATTTTTATAGGCAGGCCAACCTCCAGAAAACCATGCAACGTTAAAAGATGCATGCATTCTACAGATTGCCCGAGATTGGGAAATGGACGTGGATTTGGATAAAAAGCTTGTGTTTTCCCCCAGACATGATAATTACAACTCTCCGGCTGGATATGGTCTTGTGGTCCACAACTGCCAAGCTGGCATATGTGGTGGAATTACCATGGTACTTCATGGTACTTCCCATGGTACTGTTTTGTTTTTGGACTTGTTATTTGGTTTCCATATTTGTGATTTGTTTTGCACTTCTCGGCCACCGTACATAACATGCTCGTCTGCATTAACAGAGGAAGAGGCGAAAAGTCCAATAACCAGGTTGTGTTTGGTCGGGAGGCTCAATTTTAACAATCTCCTCAGTTTCTCTTGAATGTAAATCAAATGCCCATTCACAACCATACCGCAACTTTTTCATTTTTTGAGCGACAGAGATACTCGGAAATGAACTAATATTAGCGTTAATCACTTTGCCCTCTCAGACAACGATGTTAATGTTGATTAACTTCAAGGCTACCAATCTCTGTTTATTCACTTGGACACTGCTGTACTCATTTTAATGCACTGTTTTTCATTCCCCCTTTTTCTTTTTCTGTTTTGCAGCCCAGGACACGTCCCTCCTTGATCCGTTTTGGTCATGTGACTGTGTCTGTGACAGGCTTAGAGTAATGCTGGAGATATTGCTATTATATCACTTGATATAATAAAATACAGTTTTGAACTCATCTAAAATGCTAAACAAAAGTTAAATAAAAATGTTTCAAAAGTTAAATAAAAATGAAAGAAGATTCTCAAAGAACGATTTTGGCACAATGGCGTCCCCCCTTTGCACTGCATATGCTGCATACCCCATTTTTGCACCCCTATGTGTGAATGCACCTTCACTGTTTCAAGGCTTTCTTGAATGTACTCATGATAATTCCCTAACTTCCACTATGAAGCAAGGGTTGATTGTTCTTATACTCAAACCAGGCAAAGACACAAAGCAAATAAATAACCTCTGTCCCATTACCTTACTTAACAGTGATTATAAGCTCTTAATACTTATATTTGCCAATAGGCTCAAGACAGGTTTAGCCCAAATAATTAGTAAATCACAGTCTAGTTTTATGAAAGGTAAATCAAAACATAATAACATTAGACTAGTATTAGACATCACAGATTATCATGAATGGATTGCAGATGATGGCTACATCTTGTTCCTGGATTTTAAAAAGGTGTTTGATGTAATTGAGCATGCTTTCAATTTCCAATCACTTGCAAATGTGGCTTTGGAAAAAAAATTATCATCCTTTATAAAAGTGTTATACAAAAATATGAACAGCTCCATCTTATTGTCACATGGAACATCCCAGAGACTTAATATTTTACAAGGAATAAGACAAGAATGTCCTATTTCCCCATTCTTATTTATTTTAGCAGCAGAAATGCTTGCCATTTTGGTTAATAAGGACAGTAATGTTGAGAAACTAAGTGTTTTCGATAAACAGATTGGAAGTGGTCAATTAGCTGATGAAACTGCACCTTTTTTAATGGGTCGATACAAAATTAAAAAGGCTATTCATTTAATAGAAATTTTCTCTAGAGCGTCTGCTTAATATTTAAATATAAACAAATGCATGTCAATAGCAATTCATGGCTGTGTCTTCAGTTCCTTGTATAATACCCCTATAAAAACGTGTGTTAAATATTTAGGTGTAACTATTACAAGGGACAACGATCAGAGTATTCAAGAAACAAAAACAAAAAACTCCTTAAAGCCAAAACTATGCTCAATAATTGGATACAAAGAGATATATCAATATTTGGAAGAATTCTGTTGACCAAAGTGGAACTACTCTTCAGGTTCATTTACTGCCTCTTCTGCAGCTATCTCATCTCATCTTATTAAAAAAAACTTGACAACGCTAGCTTTAATTTCATTTGGAAAAATAGATCTTACTATGTAAACAAAAATGATCTGGGACGCAATTATTAATGAAGATGGGGGTTCAAATGTAACTGATTTAGAAATAAATGGAGTTTTTAAGATTCAGTGGTTGAGATCGTTGAGACGGTTCACTGTCTCTTCTTCAGTGTTTGAGAAACAGAAGGTATGGAATTTTTGTTGAAGTGTGATTTTGAAATTTCAAACCTTTCATCAACAGTATGTTGGAAGCTGGCATATTCACCCAATTTCAGCCCTCACAAAACTTCTATTTGGAATAACTGTTTTATTGCACACCGTAACAAATCTTTATTCTATGAAAAAATGGTTTATTCTGTGATCGATATGATAGATCATCATGGAAATGTTTTTAGCTACATTGATTTTTGTTACAACACGGATTTGTGTCACCCTAAGGAATTTCATGTAGTTTCCCTAAGTATCTAATAGTATTGCTAAAAGACAATTCTTTCATATTCTAATGTGACACCTTCTCTCCCAGCTTTATTCAGCCACCCCACTGTGTGGTGTACTCGATTTAAAAAAAATCTAGGTATCTTAATTAAATCAGCTGGGCACAGCACTAAAACAGGTATTAGAAAAAGGTAACACTGTATTTAAAAAAAAATTCCCCAGTGTGTGTGCAGAATAAGATACAAAACATACAATCTGTCATGTAACCAGGGATTGGAGATGGATGCAAGTGCAGTTAAAGCTTTTAATGAAGAGAGGCAGACAGACAAATCCAAATCGTAAGGCAAGTTCAAGGTCAAAACAGGTGAGGGGTCAGGATATAGGCAAACAGGGTAGACAGGGCAAAGGCAGAACACGAAAACCAAGAAACTGGGAACAAGATCAATGAGCCAGAAATGAGAACACAGAACTAAGGCTTGGTAACACACTGCCGGCAAAACACAGAAACACAATACTTCGCCCCAAACAAAGACACACAAGGGGTTTAAACATAAAACATAATCAAAGGGCATAACACAAAACAGCTGAGACATTAGGAAAGAACCAATAACATAAAAGGGGCAGAGACAGGACAGAAACCAAAACAAATTATTGGTGGGCCATGTCGTTGAATTAACAAATGTAAATTAGGCATAACCCTGCTAAAAAACAACAACAGAAACCATTACAGAAATTCTAATGGTTTCCACTACAAATACCATTACAAACCATCAGCCAACCATTACCATTACTGGTCCTTAATGGTGTCCACTAGACATAACATGCAACCAACAGAAGGTGACAAATTACCAGTAGAGACCAACAGGGACCATTAACAGTTTGCCATTATAACCATTAAACCAGGGATTACATACTTTAAAAGTGAACTCAGATAAAACAAACCCACCAGAGTTGTCTGAAGTGAAATACTCAAAGAAAGACAACTCCTCTGAAAATAAACACTTTAAACATGCTTCTCAGATGTTGTACACTTTAAATGATTTGCTTTGAACTGATTAATCAGCAGGTTAATGCGTAGCTCTGCACTCTCTGAACATGAAAATGAAACTGAAGATGAAACTCTCTGAAGATGCTAAACGTGATCAGACCATGTGTTCTCAAAAAAAAGAGGTAAACGCCATCTAGTGGCATCGGCAATTACTGCATTTAATTTACTCACTTATCGGAGCATGGTCATTTTAAAAGGGCTACATTTATGTATAGGAAACTACGGAAGCCCTAAGCGGCAATACATTATTAATTTTTTTTCTTTGTTGTTTTCCAGTGATCTCGACTTAATTTTCTCATGCTACATTTTTCATACATAAGTGTAGATTAATGAAAAACCCTCCATCATTTGAACACTTTAGAAATGATTTTGTTAAGAGCATCTCTACTCCTAACTTCAAGTAAGAATGCTATTACACTAGCAGAACTGCTAAATGGTTTGGATGATTGGGATATATTGTAATCTTACCCCCAATATAATTACTCACCTTTTTATTTTCAGAACTACAAAGAAGTGATGATAACTTTGTTTAACCAAGGTTTGTTAATGTTTAAGTCTATATTTTTGCTACAATTTGATATACATTTGCCTGTGTGTTTGTTCAATATATAGAATTTAAAAAAAAAAATGCACACCAAACATCAGAATGGGGGGAAAATTGTGATCTCAGGCTCACCGAAACTGGACAGTTGAAGATAAGGGGGAAAAAAAATTGTTCTTTTTCCAGTCCTGTCTAGTGTGGGTGAGTCTGTGCCCATGATAGCCTCAGAGTCTTGGAACCTGATATTGTCTTCTGCTGTTGTAACCCATCCACCTCAACGTCTGATCTGTTGTGATGCTTTTTTGCTCACCATGATTGTAAATAGTGGTTATTTGAGTTACTATAGACTTCCTGACATCTCAGACCAGTCGGATGTTTTGCATTGCACTGCTGCCACATGATTGGCTGATTAGATAACTGCATGAATGCACTGTACAAGTGTTCCTATTAAAGTGGACGTTGTGGGTATGTTTTCAGACTAAATTGTTTTCGAACGTGGATGTTCCCTTCAGCCATGGGTCAGATTTGGAAATGGACATTGCAAGTTGGAGGTTATTGGGACAACTCCTGAGTAGCTGTAGAAATATTGCTGTCACTTTGAAAGAGGCTTTGTGGCACCATACAGACATAGGGGGGGCTGGGGATATCATACATTTATGATCTCATAAATGTACTTGGATGATAGGAAGATCAGGGTCACAGAATTTTCCATTTAAAATAAAGCCATGCTATGGAAAAATTATCACAGTCCAGTCAACTTACCGAAATCAGCCAATAGGCTTTGAGTAATGGCGGACACCCAGCTGAGTGAATTTCATTGTTAACTTACTGTCAAATTTCTTCAACATATCTCATTAGTAATTGCTCTCAG
>JANDJT010000131.1:15518869-15553097 GCA_024331685.1 Stegophilus panzeri | reverse complement strand
TTCACCTCACGCCTCCAGGATTGGGGATTCGACTCCAGCAGTGGCCCTGTGTGTGTGCAGAGTTTGCATGTTTTCCTCGTGCTGCGGTGATTTCCTCTGGGTGCTCCGGTTTCCTCCCCAGTCCAGAGACATGCATGGTAGGCTGTTTGGCATGTCCAAAGTGTCCGTAGTGTATGAATGTGTGTGTGATTGTGCCCTGTGATGGATTGGCACCCCGTCGAGGGTGTACCCTGCCTTGTGCCCCATGCTCACTGGAATAGGCTCCAGGTTCCCTGTGACCTAGTAGGATAAGTGGTGTAGATAATGGATGGATGGATGGATGTTCAAAGAATGATTTTGGCACAATGGCGCCAAAACCCCATTTTTGCACCCCTACCCAGGATAGACTCCGACTCCACCTCAACCCAGACCAGGATAAAGCAGTTACTGAAGGTTGATCAATTCTACTCCAATTCCACTAAAAGAAGCCATGTATATGAGATTAAAGTGGGTAGAAAGATTACTTGAACACAAAAAAAGAGTGTATTATTGTACATCACTTCATAATACATCATGAATGAATTTAAACACATTTTGTTTCTTTAGATTTTCACTGAAGTAGCCAGTGCTAGTGTTAGAGCTGCTGTTGAAAAAAAAAAGAAAAAAGAAAAAGTGATATAGCCTTAACTTTGTGAAATTAATTTGTTGAAAATGAATTGTTTTCTGTATATATAATTCATGATATGAATTTAGACCAGAGGTTCTCCCTACAAAAATGTCATGGTCCACAACAAGTTGTAACATAGGTGACCATTACAATACAACTGTATGATCAACATTAGACCACACATTAATTAGGCATGAAGGGGAGCTCTTTCCAAAGCATAGTTAACAATTGACTCAAAGATCTTGACAATCGTATCATTCTGACTTATAGGTTGGATTTGCTAAACTAATTAGAAACCACAATATTTAATTCACAACATATTTTAGAGTGATGCAATTATCTAAAAATGATCTAAAAACCAGTTGGTAACAAGTACAAATTTTAGTTATGCCACAGTGAACACTTGAGAGCTACCAAAAAGCCTATAAAAACAGCAACATTAGTAACAAGAAAATAAATTGTAGAGAGAAAATAGATTTTACCACAAAAACTCTAGAGTTTTAGACGATTCTCACCCAGTTTTTTTTTCCGTTGCAAATAAACAATCACACATATGACACAAAACTATTTTTGTTTAACAGCTGAACATTCTGGCTTAGTGAAACCTACCTCTAACAAATTAAATTAAATTGTTTTAATTAATGGCATATTTTTCTCCAGATCAAGTAGAGGAAAAAATTATGGAATCGTCAACAACAACAACAAAAAAATCACAATACTTTGTTGCTCCTCCTCTGGCTTTTATGACAGCCTGAATTCTTTGAGGCAGGGACTTCACTAATGAAAATCAATATTCTCCATCAAGCCGGTTTCATCTTTCTCGAACGGTTGACAGATCAGCTTTGCAGGATGGAGCCTTGTCATGGACCAATTTTTTCATTTCCACCATAAAGGTTGCTGGCCATGTCTTTGACTTGATTTGCCTTTCCTGAAGAAAAGCTTTAACACTTGTTGCTCTGTGGCAAGATGCATTATCATCCTGAAAAATGACTTAATCATCACCAAACCTATTTTCTATTGATGGAATGAGAAACGTGTCCAAAATTTCAGTGTACACTTGTGCATTGACTGTTCAGGTCTCCCCTGGTCGTCTACCTGACATGCAACCACATATAAATTAGTGGGGAAATAAGATTGTTTTCTTCAGGCACTCATCTTTCTATGTTTCATTAGAACGTCTCCTTGGCCAATGCAGTTTTGTTTATACTTGCACCAAATTTTAGACAGCTGACTGGGAACAACCAACATCTTTTGCCACACTCCATGTTGGATTTTCTTCTTGAAGGAGTTTTTTAATTAAAATAATTTAATTTAACCTGTTTGAGGTATGTTTCACAAAGCCATAATGTTTAGCTATTTGTTTCGTGTCATATCTATGATTTGTTTATTTGCTACAAAGTAAAAAAGCCAGGTGAGCATCCTGTAAGTGTGGTGATTCCATAATTCTTGCCAGGGGGTATATTTGTGCACCAAGCAACAGTAAGAAAACACTGAGGCAGAGGACCGGTGTGCCTGCTAGTTAATAATTATCAGCTCCTCAATTGTTTTGCCGATCAATTTGACCACAGTCCTGCCCACTTGATTTCTATTGGCTCATAACACACAGGCCTGTGAGCCAAAGTTGTCCTATATTAAGCTACTGGAAAAGTGCATCTTTCACACCCCATGTCCTTTCCACTTCAGTGAATTGTTTTAACGAGTGAATGTTTGCTCTGATCGCCGTTTTAGAAAAGCGTAGTTTTCAGGTGTCTCCTAGATGACCATAAGAAGGAGTCAACAATCATAAATGCTACTACTAAACAGGTCACTTAAACTGTGCACTGCTTAAATCGGAACAACATGAATCTTACAATTGTTGTAATGCTGAACAAAACACAAGTCATAATAAAGATCATATTAAAGGCAGACTGGGGATTAGAGATAAAGCTGAGGAGACTAAAATGATTGGATTAACAGAGAAAGGACTGAGCATGGCTCTTATTAAAAGGGATAAGCTCGTTTCAGCACTCAAGTAATTATTAGGTATCAACAGAGAAATCAAAAATAAATAAATAAATTAAATTCTGAGATGTAGAAAACGAAATCCCAAGATAAATTATTATATAAAGTCAATATTTTATTACTTGACATCCTGCTGAGTGGAAAACGTAAACATTTTCTACAATAAGATTAATGACATCAAACAGTTCTCAAAAGTTAACAATCGCTAATCATATCCCGATGAAGAATACGACGCTCCCTAATGAACATGACTGCTGCAGCTGTTAAAGACAGTCCACCACAATGTAGACAAACTGAACCAGCAGTAATTGCTGAAAATGTCTCGGAATGGCAACACGGCACAGCTGCATGGAGCAAAAAAGTCTTTTTATATGAATGTGTGTGTGTGATTGAAGCTCCTTTAGGCAGTGACGTGTTATTCCACTACAGTTACCACATGTTTCTCCTTCTCGGTCACCAAGGGAACGGAGTCCGGCTTGCTGTGTTTGCGTACGTTTTGTTCTCTGAAGAGAGAGAGAGAGAGAGAGAGAAAGAGACAAAAAAAAAGATAGACAAAGAGAGACGGACAGTGAGAATGATGCATGACTCAAACAGATGGCCATTTTCTCCTTAGCACAGGTGAGTCAAACACGCTCGTATAGCACTGCTATAACACTAACTATTGTTTTGGCATGCACTGAGTAAGCTTGAGCAAACATTTACAGCAAGAACATAGAAATCCTTGTCTCTATGAAGATCTGGTGAAGGACTATCAGAACAGCTGCGTACACAAAACCAGGCCTGGGTGATATTTTACATTATATATATATATATATATTTTTTTTTTTTTTTACAGCTGATCTGGATGCACGTTATACAAAAAATATTTACTATGAAAATATCGTTTAGGAAAAATAAATAAATAAATGAATGAAACTCAACACTGACTGTTATCAAAAGATTTGATTAACGTGTTACTAATTAATTACACTACTCTCAAATTCTCGGACTCGGCCCCAGTCGTGCTTGCACTTGGCATTCAGAAAAGCGAGAGTTGGCAAAGGCTTTCTCCGTTCCCCTGCAAGCTCAGAGGGAGCGATAAAGCCTGGCACACAGCTAGGAGATCCGCGAGGACCTTTCTGCTGCCTGCTGGTGCTCCTGTGCCAAAGCAGTGTGTGCCAAAACGGATAAAGCACTACCGCTTGAATACTAGCCTTCTGTAAGAATAACCATTAGGACTGTAAAATACGGACAAAAAAAATCTGATACTCATTTGATATCATGACAGCAGTAATAAATTAATTCTACATTGAATGCAGTAAAATATAGTACATTGTTATACAGTTGATGCTTTGCCAAGAAAGGATGAATACCAAATACCTTTTGACATATGTTTTAGATTTACATTTGAAATTTGCTAACCATGGGGATGCTCAATTTTGCACTCATCTGTACACGTACTAGCCACTTTAATAGGAACTCCTGCACAACTGCTCGTTCATGCAACTATCCAACCAGCCAATCATATTCAGCACGATGCATAACATTCTGCAGATGCAGGTCAAAAGCTTCAGTTTAGATCAAACATCAGAATGAGGGGAAAAATATTATCTCTCTAGACTTTACAAAAAAAAACAAAAAACCAACCACCACCAGTGAGCACCAGTTCTGCTGTCGAAAAGAGAGAGCTCAGAAGACAATTAGCTCAAAAGACTGGTTCGAGCTGACAGGAAGGTTACGGAAACTCGAATAACCACTCTTTACAAATGCGGTAAGTGGAAAAGAATGCACAGAATGCACAAAAGGTAAACCTTGGCCAACAACAGCAGAAAGCCACAATGGGTTCCACTCCTGTCAGGCAAGAACAAGAATCTGAGGCTACAGCGAGCACAGGCTCACCAAAACTGGCCCGCTGAAGACTGGAAAAATGTCACTTGGTCTGATTTCAAGCAGACGGTAGGGCCGGAATTTGGCATCAACAGCATGAATCCATGCCTTATGGTAACGGTTAAGGTTTGTGGTGGTGGTATAATGGTGCGGGGAATGTTTCTGATGACATGCATCCCTTCACGGCCACAATTTACACATGTTATAATGGCTACTTTCAACATAATAATTCGCCAAGCCATTTCAAACTGGTTCCGTGAACATGACAGTAAGTACAGTGTAATACAGGGCCTTCCCGGTCCCCAGATCTGATTTTAAAACGCATGGATGTGCAGCTGACAAATCTGCAGCAGTTATCTGATGCAGCAAACATGGACCAGAATTTCAAAGGAATGTTTCCAACACCTTGTGGAATACATGCCATGAAGAACTGAAGCTGTTCTGAGAGCAGAGAGGGGTCCTACCGAGTGTTAGTATGGCGTTCCTAATAAAGTGGCTGGTTGGTGTATAGTCAAGAGCCATAATCTATTACACAATGTAATTCATGGAATAAAACAACATTCAGCCAAACTCATATGTTAAATCAGTGTATAGCTAGCACCAAAAAGGAAGTTGTTGAGTTGAGGAGGCGACTTACTTCCTGCGTCTTGCCTCCTTCATCTCCCGCAGCTCTCGTTTCTGTTTGAAGATGTCTCTGGGCAGGTGGCGATGGCGGGCAATGCGCTTCACCTGCGGGTGGTGCTGGAACTTCTCCTTCAGCTTCTGGTTGTAGTGTATGGCGGCCTTTTCTCTAGCTGTGAGCTGTGTAAGGAGAAACAGTAGCATTGCATAATTTAGGTCCATTACGCTAAAATTTGTGGTGGGGTGGGGTGGGGGGAGGAAGATTTTTCAATTAATATAGTTCTGCATTGGCGCTAACAGTAAAGTATATTTCTGAAATCAAACAACTGGTATGCTAAAGACAAACACTTGCCAGAAAGAAACTACTAATAACCTATTTAGTTTATTATTAAATTCATTTATTATTGTCCTTTGCATTTGAAGCATGTACCATTAAACCACATGTACTACATCTGACATGCTTTTAAAAGTAAAATAAAAATAAAATGCACTAAAAAGACAAGTTGCTCTTTCTAACGACACCAGGAACACCATCCCCGTCTCCTTTCTTTCAGCGTCCCATAAACCCCTCCTCTCGCTTCACGTCCAAGTGCCCCTCAGCTGAAAGCTTTCATTCTAATTAAAGGCAATGATTTCTTTACCCCCCACCAAATACAATTTATTTAAGGCTAACAGATGCTGATGCCACGGAAGAGCTCTGCTTCACTCGACAAAAGCAAGAGGCCTGTTAAACCTTAATTACACTATTCTTATCAACAAGCACGTGAAGCCTGTATAAACTAGAGTACTAACATTAACCTCTGCAACATTTAGCATTCAGCACAAGGAAACTGCTACTCTAACTTACAAAGCCTTGAGAGTGAAGTCTCCTTCTGTAAATGTTAAATAAACATCTCTTTTCATAGAAAATTTCATCATGCAGTCCCCTCCGAAACTATCGGTTCGGCAATGTCAATTCATTTGTTTTCGCTGTAGACATTTGGGTTTGAGACCAAAGGATGAATATGAGAAGAGAGTTTAGAATTTCAGCTTTTGTTTCCTGGTATTTCTATGTAGACGTGTTAAACGCCATAGAACATGGCACATTTTGTATCAGACCACCCAATTTCCAGGCGAGCAAAAATATTGGAACATGCGACTGACAAGTGTTTCTTGTTACCCAGGTCTGTCCTGTTAGATTGATTGTTTAAACAATAAATAGCTCTGAACATTTACTCTTGGTTTTAGCCTTCAGTTTCACCTGTGAAGACTGCATTTGTTGGTAAAAAGGATAAGCCGACATGAAGATCAGAGAGCTGTCTATGGGAGAAACCCCAAGCCATTTTGAAGCTGAGAAAAGAGGGGGGGGATTAAAATCAAATGAATGAATTGTCCTTGCTGTTCTAATAGTTTTAGAATGGACTGTCAGGTTTTGTGGAGCATTCACCATACAAGTCGCTGTCAGTGAGCTGTTACTACAGAAACGCTGTTGTGATAGAATGAGTGCATTAATGTAAACCTGCAACTAAAGTGGTCGTCCAAATGTTGCAATTCTTTTGTGTTCGTTTTGGAGAAAGAACAATAACTGGTGTTTAACATTTTGCTAAATCACACAAGTCACCTGACTTCCCAACACTGCACTGTCATCCACAGAAAACTCTTGAGGCTTGATTCAGCGTCTCCTCTGCATTTAATTAAAAACGATCCCGATTGTTTGATGCTTCATTTTTTCCCCCTCAGAGTGACTCTACTTTAAGTGATTGGATGATTTAAAGTGCTGATGAGTGCACTGCTTGTCCAGTGCAGTTAAGATCGTTAGAATAAATCTTAGCTTATTTAACGTATATAGTGCTGTGAGGAGCCAAAATCGAGACCAGTCCATGAGGCTAAAGGAGGATGGAGAGATCTTTATGATGAATATGGGACTGAACCCTCTCAACAGTGCTCCTTCGTCAATATGAAATGTTTGTAATATTATATTACACTAACCACCGGTCCAAAGTTTGGAGACTGAAATGTTTCTCCTGATCTTAAAAACCTTTTGATCTGAAGGTGTATGATTGAATGTTTGAAATCTGTGTTGTAGACAAATACAACTGTGCCAACATATTAATTTCTTTCATTAGAAAACTAACATATTATTTACAAAAAGATTTTTTTTTTTTTTTTAAATGGCTGATTTTAGCAAAATATTCAGAAAAAGCAGCCGATAAGAGTCCAGCGTAGGTGGGAACTCCTTTAATACTGTTTAAAAAGCATCTCAGGGAAATTCCTCAAGAAATCAGTTGTGAAAATGCCAAGAATACATTTCTGGAAATTCTAGGCAAAAAGGGTGTCTACACTTAAGATGCTAAAATATTAAATTATTTTTATTTATTTTGGATTTTTATCACAACATAATTCCCATAGTTCCATTCGTGTTACTCCAGAGTTTTGATCACTTTATTATTATTATTCTAAAACTTTTGACCGGTAGTGTGTATATGTATGTGTGAATATACGCACAATATAAAATGATATAAATGTATGATATGGTTATTATACTAAAGCTTCTGTATCTGTTTTTTTAAAGCAGGTCTGGCAGTAGGGAATTTGATGTCGGAGTTGCATTTTGTTATCTGCATCATAAAATCGCATTACAGCACTTTGACGAGAGAAACCAGGTCCTTACTTGGCAAAGGCTAAACAGTGGCCACACTGCCATAAAGCCACTTATTGAGAGTGATGCTGTTTCTTATTGCACATTATTCTAAATGCTTGGCAGCAGCAGCTACCATTGATCCTGGCAGGGTTCAACAAATTGGCATTCGAGCCACGGCCGAGGAAAACTCAAACTTCGTTGATCAAATCCAGTTGTACGACGTAGAACAGTTTTAGCAGTGAATTAATTACTTGAATTCATGTGCGCTGTCAAACGAGAGGGCCAAATCATCACAAGATTAACGACTTTCTATCTCACCATCTTACAGTAAACGCAAGAGATATTGAAATCTTTTTTCTAAAGCAGCAGAAACTGCTTTGCGTTAAACATCGAAAGTACAGTAGAGCAGTTCGTTCTTCGTTTAATTCTCGGTAGTAAAAGCTCTCACCACTCCCAGTTTCTCCGAGGCGTTGGCCTTCCAGATGCGGATGTTCATCTCGTCTGAGCCGCTCAGGATGTACTTGTCGTCCGCTGACCATCTCACACAGATGACGTGCTGCATGCGCTTGGTGTGGTACACCTCCCTGGACAAAACGGCAAAATCGTTTGTTAAGATAAAACACCATTAATGAACTGAACTAAAGCAACATGCACTTTATATTACATTATATTGGCTATAAAAGTTTGAGACTGCATCCTGGTCAAAAGTTTAGACACACTCATTCTTTATTTTTATTATATTATTTATATTTTTCGTCTACAACACCGATTTAAAACATTCAATCATACACCTTCAGATCAAAAGAATTTTAAGATCATGAGAAACATTTCAGTCAAGTGTTTCCAAACTTCTGACCGGTAGTGTATACATATGTAGTCATTGCAACACTACTGCGGAGATATACTATTGCTACATCCACTGATTAAATTATTTGATTAAAGGAACTTCTAGAATAAAAAAAAATAAAATTAAAAATTAAAAATCAAAAGTCAAAAATGATTAAAACATCTACAGTACATCTATCAGAGCAGCAACATTGTTTTGATAAACTACTAAGAGCTAAAAATGTCCCCTTAAAGCAACAGTACTGCATCGCATGCATTTATAATTCTCCGTTCTTTACCTCATTTGAAGCCAATGACCCAAGATCCTGACTGGTGGAAAATTACGGCTTAACCTTTATCTGTTTCACAGCTCTGACACCAGAGATTCCTTCCATAAAATGTTAAATAAACATCTCCTGACAGAAAAGTTCACCATATCAATGATCTTACACATTTTTTTTTATCTGTTTATATCTGTTTTTATCTGTTTCCAGAAACCTGCAAACCCTGTCTGAAGTGCTGTTACAGAAAAGTGACCAATCAGACTCGAGAATCCATGGTGGTATGGATTACAGACCGCTCGCAGGGTAGAGCTGTATAAGGACGGACGATCCGACTCTCCTTGCTCACCTGCTGTGGCCGCTGTGTTTGGGGAATATGCGAACCGTCTTGTCAAAACTGGCTGACACAAACTCTCTCCCCGTGGGCGAGTAGTCCACATCCAGCACAGCGGAGCAATGGTCCATGTGTACTGTAACTGGTGTGTCCAGACGCCTCATGTCATAGGTGTACAGGCTGAACGAAGAGAGGTAATAATTACTCCGTGCATGAATACGACACTCTGTGCTCGCTTGGCATTTCATCTTTATCTTTACATCAAATATTAAATGTCATGTGACTCACTTATAGTCCTCATTGGAGCATGTGAAATTATATGCTTCCATGGGGTTCCAGCAAAGTGTGTTACTTCTCAATTGCATTACAACCTGAAATAGTGGACAGCGTCATCATCATCATAAAGAGGGAAAAAACAAAAAAACAAAAACAAAACAGCAGCAGGCATGAATGCGAAGAGCGTGTCGATACCTTTTTAAGTGGAGCCGACTCTCTCGTATCATACAGCACGATACTTCTGTCCGAGGCACAACTGGCAAGGAGTTCAGTCTGCAAAAGCATTCGCAATGGTAACATTTTTAATATCTTCACAGCATCGTAAAGAAAAATATTTCAGCTGAGATGGAAGCATGGACTACATGGCCGAAAGGTGCGTACACTGGACCATCACACCCATATGTGCATTTTGAACATCTCATTCCAAATTTAGTCCCCCTTTTTGCTGGTATAATAACTTCCACTCTACTAAGAAAGAGTTCCACTAGAGTTTGGAGTGTGGCTGTGTGGATTTGTGCTTATTTAGCCTCAAGAACATTAGTGAGGTCAGGCACTGATGTTGAGGAAGGTGAGGAGGCCTGGGGATTCGGCCGGCATTCAAGTTCATCCCAAAGGTGTTCAGCGGGGTTGAGGTCAGGCCACTCAAGATCTTCCAGTCTGACCTTGGCAAACCATGTCTTCATGGAGCTGGCTTTGTGCACAGGGGCTTTCTCATGCTGGAACAAGTTTGGGCCTCTTAGTTCCAGTGAAGGGAAACTAATGCCACAGCATACAAAAACATCCTATACAACCGTCTGCACCCAACTTTGTGGCAACGGTTTGAGCAAGAACCACAAATAGGTGTAATGGTCAGGTGTCCACAAACTTTTGGTCATATAGTTTACATTCACATTGTATTCATTCATGTCTCACCTCCACGGGGTTATATCGAACACAGCTGAAGCTGTCCACACCCCAGCTGAAGGAGCGAATGGGGCTGCTCCTCTGCTCATCCCAGATGTCCACCGTCTGGCCACATGTTGCGAAAGTGCCTTCACTCTGGTGATGGTCAATGCCTGTGTACACAGCCTGCACGTAACATAAATAAACCCAGCACAGTTACTGCAGGAGTCAATGCACAATGAAAGAAGTGATTTAATGATCACGATAGTCTGTATCAGGCCTGCTACCAATTCATATAATAAACACGACAAATAAAATCAAACAATCGACCTATGAAATATAAAGCGCATTTTGTTGTCGGGTTCCTCGACGTGCATATGCAAAATGGTTTAGGACGCGAGAGCAAATCTGACGAGAAAAACAAAATAGTCTAACCAAGTGGTTACTGAAGATGAATGAATGATTGTCTTCGTTGTCACACAAACACTATAGACCATTCAAATAACCACTCTTTACGACCGTGGTGAGCAGAAAAGCATCTCTGGACAAACGACATATTGAAGGCTACACTAGTAGAACAGGAATCTGAGATTACAGTGAGGACATGCTCACCGGATGGGGTTTTTCCCCCTTTTTTTTTTTGCACAATTCTGTGTAAACACTAGAGACTGTTACATTTATAAATCCCCAGGAGAAAAGCAGTTTCTGAAATATTCAAACCAGCCCGTCTGGCACCAACAACCATGCCACGGTCAAGGTCAAGGTCAGTGAGACAATTCCCCCATTCCCCCCCCCATTTTGATGTTTGATATAAACACTAGCTGAAGCTCTTTACCTGAATCTTATAGGACTTGATGCATTGTGCTGCTAGCACATGATTGGCTAATTGGAATAATTGCATTAATAAAGAGAATAATCATAAAGTGGCAGCAGATGTCCCAAAAACTGATTCAACATGGCCAAATAATGTATGACGAATAGATTACTTCCAATTTAAAGAACAAAATCATATACCTTCCCAAGTATGGTAGTCAGTGGTTCCTCCTGCACCCCATAACCAGGGGCCTCCATGTTCCATTGCTTAATGGTCTTATCATCTCCTACCTGCGACAGGAAATACGGAATAAGACTTCTTGCGACGTATACGACGTGTTATGTCAAAAAAGTAGATATGTACAAATGAATTTCAGAGATCAGAAAAAGTTGCAAAATGATAAACGCACAGACACAGTGCCAGGAAAGCGTGCTGAAGTACCGTGAAAAACGAAGTTCCACAAAAGCGTGAGCATATTCCCCTGACGAAGCCTTCGTGAGCTTGGATCGTTCGCAGGCATTCCCGCTTGCTCAGGTTCCAAAGCTTTACCTAGCATAAAAAACACAAAGCATGAGCAATACGAGAAAACGTTAATCATCACTCATGATCCAAGTTGAAACTAAACACGTCAAGCGTTTTAAATTTTGTTACAACTAGGACACCGTTAAAGCTCGCATGCTGGTTATAACGTCATTCCGGATGGAGTTGTCCTTAAAGTCGATATAATAACGTCGACCGGTGGTATACCTGTCCATCACAAGCTCCGGACAGCACAGTGGACAGACTCTTGGTGTGCTTGGCAATGCAGTTGACGCCGTCTCTGTGGCCGTCCAGTGATGCCACGAAGGGCTTCGCGAACATCCGATCGAGCTTAGTGGCATTCAGGGCTCTGGTGTATTCCCTCGGCACCTCAAACGGATGTAGAGTAGGATCGTAATTCCTGGGAACTTTAGAAACAAATGAAAAATGACAGATTCAAATTCAACCGATCCTAATAAATTAGCATGCTGAAAGGATTTTTTCTGTAATGAGACGTTTATTTAATATTAATGGAAGGAGTCTCCAATGTCAGTGTTTTATACAAGGTGTGTGTGGGGGGGGGTTGGGTTTTGCAGTGTCTCAGTAACATGAGGAGGTGTATTTTTCCTTCATCTACCTAATTATTTTCAATAGAGATAGAAAGAAATTGGCTGGTTAGTGTTTATAGCTACTGTAATGTAAATAAAAAGAGACTGTATAAGAATACTAATACACTTCAGCACGTGCTGATATAGGTAAATAATCAACGACAGGATGCTGTGATGCAGCTTGACATGAACAAGAGTTAGTGTTCCCACCCTGACCTGGATTAGGTTTTATTCCTCACATAGTTCACTAAATTAAAATTTATTTAGTGCACCCTCTACGAGGGTTCAGCCCTCGTGTAACATTAGCTTAGCATAAGCAGTCCACTCACCGCGCTGTATATCTCTTGTAGTTTCTCGAACATAATCGTCCGGGTTCCGACAAAGCACTTTCACCTTCATAACGCTTTATAAAGTGTTTATTAAGCGTCTATTCGCTGAATTATTGGACAGCGTATAATTTATAATGAAGTAACGCAATCACGACCCAAACGTGCGTGTTTACGTGGTGACGCGATTAGTGCACGCTGGTCACGTGGTGCCCCGAACGCATTATGGGATAGACATGGTGACAAAATGGCGCTGCTGCCCCCTGCTGTCGGAGTGGCGGAAAGTCCTTTATATTTGCAAAAGGGTGCAAAAATTTGCTTCCCCACACAGAACGAGTGCAAAATGTAGCCTACATTTAAAGGGATAGTTCACCCAAAAATGAAAATTCTGTCATTAGTTACTCACCCTCGTGTCGTTCCAAACCCGTAAGACTTCCGTTCAAACTCTGGAACACAACTGAAGACAATTTTTAATGAAACCTGGATGATTTTTGTCCCTCCATTTACAGTCCAGTAACCAAAACATTCAAGCTCCAAAAAGTTCATAAAGGCATCGTAAAAGTAATCCATGTGACTCTGGTGGTTTAATCTCATTTTTACGAAGTGATACGAATGCTTTGTGTGTGCAAAAAAATAAATAAAAATTGAAGTCTCACAAAATATCTTCAGTTCTGCATAGATCTCCGACACACATTTACGAGAGAACCACGACGTATGCGTGTTGTGTTTTCAGAAATGGAAGAAGCATAAACACAAATACATGAACAAAGCCTAAATATGCAGCATAGCATTAACAAAAACACCATATGATACTTGAAGAGATTTGTAGTAGATAGATAGATAGATAGATAGATAGATAGATAGATAGATAGATAGATAGAAAAAACCTGCCAGCTGAACACTATAACTAAAAAACTGAAAAGCTGAATTCGATAAAAATAAAAAAAAATAAAAATAGAAAAATAGATTATTTATAATAATAATAGAATAGAATAGAAAAATGCATTATATATGTATGTGTGTGTGTGTGTGTGTGTGTGTGTGTGTGTGTGGGTATGTGTGTGTGTGTGTCTTGTGTATTAAATACTTTAAAATAACACAATTTAACAATTTAAGGAATCAAATAAAGAAATAAAAATACATTTTACATTTTACAGTACAATTTTTTAAAAGATTCAGTATGACATTTTACCATCAAATCAGCTGTTTCCAATCAAGGTATGTAATATTTATTTTTTAAAATGTTTTAAAAAGAGATATCACCATTCTAGCAATATCTCATATAAGTATATTCTGACATAATTTACCATGATATCGATATTATAGCATTATATTACCCACCCCTAATATAGCAGGATAGGAGACCTAAAAAAAGAGGCAAAGTGAATAAAAGCCTATATTTATATCATATTCATTATTTGTTAACACACTATATGGCCAAAGGTTTGCGGACACCTGACAATCACATTTATATATGCTTCTTGAACATCTCAACAGATTTAGTCTGCCTTTGTTGTTATAATGTCCTCCAATCTTCTAGGCAGGCTTTATTATATTTTGGAGCATGGCTGTGGGAATTTGTGCTCATTCAGCCACAAGAGCATTAGTGATGTCAGGCACTGATGTTAGGTGAGGAGGTCTGGGGTGCAGTCGGCATTCCAGTTCATCCCAAAGGTTGAGGTCATGGCTGAGGTCAGGGTTCTGTGCAGGACACTCGAGTTCTTCATTCCAAACTCTGCAAACCATGTCTTCACAGAGCTCGCTTTGTGCACAGGGACATTGTCATGCTGGAACAGGTTTGGGCCTCTCAGTTCCAGTGAAGGGAAATTGTAATGCTACAGCCTACAAAAACATCCTATACAACTGTGTTTCTAATCACATATGGTGGTAGTAGTAAGATATCCACATACCTTTGCCCATATAATGTATGTTAAAATGACATATTTTCACAGTATGCATTTTTTAAACTCCTGTCTTTAACATACATTTTTAAATATTCTGTATTCCTGTTATAGCGTGTTCTGTACAAACAGCGTGGCGTCCATTAGAGGGCGCTCTGACAAACTGAACTGTTATTCAGCCGCTGTTTATCTATCGCAGAAGAAGAAGCTCCAGCTCACGCAGGCAGGCTGTAGTAAACACCGGAGGAAGCATGTAACTTTACTGTGTTTTAGATCATGGAAATTCTCGGGAGCACGTTTGATGATTCGGTATTTGAGGAATCGCGAAACAGGGATTTATCCACGGATCTTCCCGCATATACACCTAAAACCTGCAAGCCAGAGGTGAGCAGCTGCAGCACATAGCAGCACATATTACTTAAATAAGTCAAAACAGCAACATTTAGACAATCTTCTCCTCACCAATAATGCGTTTAGGTCTAAAGACACGTGTCAAAACACATTTGGCAGCTGTGATGACTATTCCTTTAATATTTGGGGACAGTAAACACTATTCCTTTAATATTTGGGGACAGTAAACACTATTCCTTTAATATCTGGGGACAGTAAATACTATTCCTTTAATATTTGGGGACAGTGATGAATATTTATTTAATATGTGGGGACAGTAAACACTATTCCTTTAATATTTGGGGGCACTGATGAATATTTAATATTTGGGAGCAGTAATCACCGATATTTTGGGGCAGAAAACACCATTCCTTTAATTTTCGGAGACAGTGATGACTATTTCTTTAATATTTGTGGACAGTGATGACTATTTCTTTAATAGTTGGGGATTGTTATTGTTTCTATAGTAACAGCTCATTCAGAAAGACTTATATAGGACTTGTACAAAGAAAAACGTACAGTATGTGTATATAAATGTATCATTTACTGACACTGGAAGGAAACTTGTTTATGAACAGCTAGTACTGTGTCAGTACATTCACTTGTTTTCTCTTTTTTTAATAATGTTCTGTGCATATTTACTTCCTGTCTTTTGGCTCTAGTGGTTTTGTCATTATGAAAAATTCGAAGATGAGCTAGATGAACAGAAAACTATGAAGTTCCGGGCGGATCTGAAATACAGGAAAAAACAATATCAGGTGAGTCATCGATACGCGAACGAACAAATCTATTTTATATCATGTGATTTTTGTCCCAGTTTACACACTGTGGTTTCTGGTTGAATTTTCACAGGAAGCTATAGATGACTACAGAGTGTGCCTTCCTCTGGTGCCTAATAATAATCTGTCTATGAAAAGAGATGTGTTGGAGGGAATGGCACGGTGCTACAGACATCTGGGAAAGAGCGGACAGGCCCTAGAGATCTGTGAGAAACTGGTAGGCTACAACAGATCCTGCATGACTGATACAGTGATATTTTATAGGTGCTGTGAAAACATGTATCACTTTTCTGAGCACATATTGGGAGTCACCAGTTAGGCCTGTCACAATAATTACGTTATCGACTTATCGTACAATGTATGGACATGACCTCAATCATTTTTGCTGACCTCGATATTGCCTATTGTGTTTACATGTGTTTGTTTACAGAATGTCACCACCGTTTTAGCCATTTCAGTCCTCTCGTCTGCTCTAGGGCTGTCAAATTTAAGATACAAATGCACATTCGAATGCAAAAACTACGCATTTGAATTAAAACACTGTTGAAAAAAAAAATCACGTTTTTGCTGATAAATGTTTAAGTTAATATATAAGATCTGTGAATATTTGGTCAATTAAAAGGCCATTGAGTAATATTCGATGCCATTTTAGTCAGAGTAAAATTAACTAAAATGAATAAATATGACATGACAAAATATTGACTAAATTTAAAGGATATTTTCCTAAAAACTGTGTGAAAATTAACACAAGAACTGGCCTGAGAGCCTAGGTGAAAGCTTTTGATTTCATAATTTTATACACTTTAGTTAAAAATATAAATGCGCTTTGTTAACAGCCAGGTTTGTTCTTTGCAGTGAACAATATAACAGAGCTGTTTGTATTTATTCTTTGCGCCCTCTCGTGGACTGTTGATTAAAAAAATCTGGTGGTCACTAGTATTTAAATCTTTATATTCAAAGTCTTTAGAATTCAAATATAATTTGAAATATTTGGAAATATTTAAGCGAATAATTCAAATTGAGTTTTCAGCCCTGTTGACAGCGCTTGTCTGCTCTCCGGGGCTCAAGCAGCTTCTCCACACACAGAGCGGACAGCGACAGGTGAAGAAACGTGTTAATGAAGGCTATATTCCAATGTCTGAATATTCTTAAGAATTAAAAGTTGATTGGTCTTTGACAGGGTGTACTATTATATTATGCTATTATGCTATTATATTATCATTATATCAGTGGCATAAAATGTTCTTAAAATGACAACAATATTGTTTATCGCAATTATTTTTGGGACAATATATCACCTGACAAAAATAGTTATCATGACAGGCCTGTCACCAGTAGACCCATTTATTATGTAAGGAATAAAGCATAACAAGACGTGCTATTATAGGAAAATCATCAGCGAGTGATTGTTTCCAATAACAACATTAAAACGTTAAAGTTCACATTAAAATGGCCCACTACTGATTCTGTATTTTGGTTTGGCAGAGGAACGAAGCGACCAACACGTGCCACCTGACCTGCGTCCTACAGCTGGAACAGAGCATCCACGAGGGCTGTGGAGACGTCATGAGCAGCATCTCTAGTCTGAAACAGCTTTGCTCTGTTCATCCTTTCAACCCTTGGCACTGGCTGAACCTGGCCACGAGCTACCAAAACCTGCTGGAGAAAAACACGTCACAGACACCACAGGCCTTCATTCAGCAGCAGCAGGAGGAGAAGGAGGCGCGGCTGAAGGCCTGCATGTGTTTTATTAGAACAAGGTCAGTATGGTAGCATACATAATAGTGATGTGTCGTTTGTAAACGAGTCGAATCATTTAGGTGAACGTTCAAGAGTACATACAGTCCCCTCTGAAAGTATTGGAACAGCAAGGGCAATTTTATTGTTTTCGCTATACGTCAAAGACAATTGGATTTGAGATATGAGACGATAGATCATTTCTCCCTTCGATCTCCTCTTCAGGAGGTGAAATGCTGCTCAGCTGGGTTAAGGTCTTGTGACTGGCCTTACTGTTCCAGTACTTTCAGAGGGGAGTGTAATATCCATTTGCTGAAAGTGATCTGTATTTGTGATTATCTAATGCTGTTAATAAGAGACACAGTACAACATGTGAATCCTAGCAACATTTAATCAACATAATACATTAACGTAACATTATTTAATATTATAATATTAACACAGGAATAATTACTGTATCTAAGAAAGCACCAAACAATGTTTAGCTAGTTTGAAAATTGGTAAGGAGTCATTTAAGAGCCAAATGAGTCAGATCTTACTGGTGAACTGAGTCGATCGTTCTGGCTCGGCGAACAGAACCAGAATTCTCATCAATACTATTTAATAACCCTGAAACCTATTTGTTATATGTGAATAATTGCATGCCATTTTGACATTACAACCTTTGCCTTTTAAGGCTGCTGATTGAAATACTGAAGATTCAGCAATTCTCGTTCGTCCTGGAAAGGAGCATGAAAACCCTTCAGGCCATTGAGGCGTCTCTGCAGGAGATGCAGCTCAAAGAGGAAACACTCCGACTCATTTCTGAGGTGAGACAGTGACTTTCACATTTGGTAACAACTTGAGTACATTTGGAATATGTGTTTATAATTTGTGATGTAATATTTGGTTACATTTGAAGACTACATTGCATGTATCCTTCTCTTCAAAGAAAAAGCGTGCAGTTCTCTCCCTCAGCAAAGAGTGCATATTAAAATTAAAAACAAACAAAGCTGTCATTTTATTATTTGAACAGCTGTGTTTGTTTGTACGTAGCTTGTATTCATTTCCATTGCTAAATTTATCTAGCTAACACAACATAGTCTTAGTTCAATAGGTGTGTAGAATTTGTTAGCTAGTTTTATTTTGGTAGCTACACCGCCAGTTAAAAGGTTTTTGAACACCCTTATATTTGATCACATTTTGTTTAATTGGACCTTCTGAACTAGATATACCATATGCAGGCTTGGGGAGTAATGGAATACATGTAACAGCTTTACGTAATCGGGAGGCAAAAAACTGGTAACTATAATCCGTTACAGTTATGTCAAAAAACAGATTAATCAGATTACAAGTACATTTTGGGAAAAAATGGGAATACGATCAGGATTACAATTTTTTTCCACTGAAAACCAAAGAAATTAATCTTTTGACATAACACAATATAGACAGCTTCTTGATTATATTTCTGGTTCTCTCTTGCCAATCGTGACTCACACGAGCAACCTCCTGGTGCATGTGCAAATAAATTGTGTGCACATATTTACATTGCTTTAACCCCTCTCTGTAATTCCCGCCTTCTCGCGCACCAGTTGGTCGATTATAAAAGGCTTGCAGTAACTATTGGCCAAATTCCTGCCTCTTAACCATTAGCTTACTCTCAGTGAGTGCATGAAGGTGAAGCGCTGTTCTGTACTGCATCAAAAACATTGCCCATGGCCATATAAGGTCATTTTTAATTTCATGATATCACATTGCTTCGTATTCCATGGTCATTCAAATGTGTAAATGATGGCAGAAGGTACACTCGTGGCATCTGGGATTTTATTTTATTCCATGGACTTTCAAAAGAATGTAGGAATAAATGTAAAACTTGGGCAGAGTGAAACCAATTTTATTTATATATATTTATGTGATGCTAATAGTGTGACTTTTTCAGTGTATTAAAGTCTGTATTCATACCAAAAAAAAAAAAAAAAGTGTCCCCTTTTTGGAAAACCAGAATATGGTCACTCTAGCTTTTGTGATGTAATGTTACCCGCATTAGGGACAGTTATCTTTTATTTGTTTATTTATTTATTTATTTTTATTAAAAACAAATCCGAACATTGAACATGTTTTAAGCTTAAGAACGCTCTCAATAAAAGTATTTAAATCATATTGCTTTTCTCGTGACTTTATTTACTTAAAAAAGTACTCTAAAAGTAATCAGATTACATTACTTTCATATTGTGATATTTGGATTATGTTACTAATTACATTTTACATGAAGTAATTTGTAACTGAACTGAATACATTTTTAAAGTAACCCTCCCAACCCTGACTACAGGGACAAAATATATGAGAAAGATATACTATATGCCCAAAGTTTGTGGACACCTGACCATCTCACCCATACATGGACCTCACCCCAAACTGTTGCCACAAAGTTTAAAGCATACCATTGTATAGAATGTCTTTGTATGCTGTAGCATTACAATTTCCCTTCATTGGAACTAAGAGGCCCAAACCTGTTCCAGCATGACAATGCCTCTGTGCACAAAGCCAGCACCATGAAGACATGGTTTGGAAGAACTCGAGGGTCCTGCACAGATCCCTGACCTCAACCCCACTGAACACCTTTGAGATGAATTTGAAGCACCTCAGGCCTCCTCACCTAACATAAGTACCTGACTTTACACAAATCCCCACAGCCATGTTCCAAAAGCCTTCCTAAAAGATTGGAGGTCATTCTAACAGCAAAGTGGGGACTAAATCTCGAAGAAGATGTTCAACCAGCAAGGTGTGCTATTCAGGTGTCCTTAGACTTTTAGCAATATAGTGTAGATATGGACAAAATACAATTCCAGTGTGTAATACAATTCTATGATAATATCATAAACAGTGATCAAAAGCAGACTAATTTAATATGGCACATGTATACAAGCATGAACAAGCAGTGGTGTATTACAGGCAATCAATATAATTACACTATTATTATCATCAAGCTTCAATTTTGGTATTTCAACCTCAGATTTAGGCTTGAGCACTGAGTGTTTAAAAGGCTGCTCTGATGTCGTAAATGCAGGTAATGGCCGAAGATCTGAACCCAGAGAAGATGCGTGAAGAGAACCAGGATGGTGAGGGTTTATCGGGTCTTACCATTAAGGACTTTGAGGAAAGGTGGTGGAAGAAACTACATGCCTGCCTGCTGATGAAAGAGAATACAGTTGTATCGAGTGATAAGGAACTGGAGACGGGGTGAAAATGAACACCAAGGATTTTACTATAAAAATGGCTTTAAATCGATTTGTACAGTGATGCAGGTTTTAATGGTTTGGTGTTATGAAGAATGTTTTGGGATTTTACAAATAAAGATTTTAATTGTTTACTATATGACCTGAAAATACTGTATAATTGTGTGTATTCTCATATATTGACGGATAACTGAAAGCATTAATGAGTTTCCTTGCACGTACTGTGTCCAGGACTGCAATGTAAAGAGCAAAGCTAAAGGTTTTCTTGATTAGGAAAGTAAGACTCCAATAACAAGAGCTTTAATCATTGTTTAAGAAGACATGGCTTCAGAGGAAAAAGATGTGGCTTCTACAGAA
Organism: Stegophilus panzeri; assembly: GCA_024331685.1. Classification (NCBI taxonomy): domain Eukaryota; kingdom Metazoa; phylum Chordata; class Actinopteri; order Siluriformes; family Trichomycteridae; genus Stegophilus; species Stegophilus panzeri. The sequence goes on along the minus strand of JANDJT010000131.1, from coordinate 15,532,099 downwards.
GACAGCTGTTGTTTACTTTTACCACAAAGTAGTTCAGGTAAAGGCAGATTAAATAATAGAGATGTATAAATAAGGATTAGGACACATGGGGTGGAGTGGTTCAGAGTTACCATTCCTAAATTGATTATTTTCCAATAACAGAAAGTCAAGAAGTGTTGACGAGGAAGAAATTGTATTCCTCTTATCACACAGCAAATTGCCAACACTAACAATCTATTGATTAAAGAATTAAAGACACATACTTTTTAACAAGTTATTGTTGCATTTAATGTTGTAGAACATCCGCGAAACAAGTTAGTTCTTGTTATCCATTAAGTTATAAGCAGCTATAACCAGTCGTTCCCACACCAGCCTTTTTTCTTTTTTCTTTAAGTTAATAAGACAAAAAAAATGCCTGTCATGTTACCGAGAAGCCACAGTGCCCACTGTCCTGAACACTTTCCCATGTCTGAAAACGTACAGCTTTACCTTAAACTATTACAAAGAACTGACACTAGAGATTCCTTCCAAAAAAAAAGTTCAATAATCTCCTCACAGAAAACTTTACATAAATAATTACACACGTTTTACAAATTTACAAATGAATTGTATGTGGAGTGTCAGCCATAAAAGTCTCTGAGTTAGGTGTTACTATAGAAATGACCTGTGATTTGAATGACAGCCAACCCTACCATTGCCAACAAGAAAATCCTAGCAGGAGACAAAAAAATAAAATAAATCTAAATAAAAGAAGCAGAATCTTACCCTAGCATATCGATGGATAGGATGGCTCACTCCATAAATGATGAAATGTGAATTGGTTAAGCTGATATTTAACTGCAATCTGCAGAAATGTTTGGATTTACAATCAAACAGCTGAGTGTAACATGTGCTTCCTCAAAGACACATGAAGTCCACAAATCACTTCTTTTCAAACAGCTGCTCATGCTGTTAGAGGAAATTGCTTTCTGCCCTTTGCCCTCTTCTGGACACATGAGCTCACAGACACCCACGATCCCGGCCACGGATGGATGCACCATCATTGTGGATTCAAATTCACGATCTCCTGATGTTAATGGAAAATACTTTTCTGTTGAACCCAGCCAGATTCAGATGTCTCTCAAATTGTCATTGCAATGCTATGGCTAAACTGTAGATGTTAAATAGGCACCTCTGAAGTTCTATTACAAATTCACACTCCCAACATGATATGCAAATTGTTTTACTGAATAGAATTTCATTTGTTTGTACAGTCCAGCAGAGACTTGCTTCAATTTAAACCATATGAAGCACCATCAATCACTTTGCATGAAGACCTCGATTTAAAGTGGTGTAAAGGTAATTCATTGCATGAAGTCAGTTTATTTTGCAAGGGTCAGGCCTCTTCCAAAACACATTCTGCTCCAATAGTTTTGCCACATAATTGGCCAGTGCGACTCTCTTATGGCTTTCTAGATCATCATTGAAAGTCTTTCTCATTTTGGGCAAATCCAAGGTCTCTGGATGGAGTGCAGAGACCAGATAGACATTCTGTTTCAGACCTAGCTTATCCAAAATCTCCTCATTCCATCTCCTCACTTCTTCAGTTGATTTCTCCTCAATCAAATCAGCCTTCGACAGCACTAGATAGCAAGCTTTTCCCTGTGACGAAAGGTGCTTCAACAGCTGGATGTACTGCAGATTGAGCCTCAGGGGTGATACCAGGATAAAGACGTCACAGGGAGGTATTGGAGGTATTGGAGGAACTTGGTGCAATGTGGAGCCAGAAAATTCGGTCTTAAAATCTTCCACACGTCCCAAGCCTGGGAGGTCCCACAGAAGAACATTGTGGTATTCTGAGTACAGATATGTCACAGGCTTCTTTGTGGTTTCAAAGACCCCAATAGGGGAAGCTCCCTTGTCCTCATTCTTCAGGCCCAGGAGGGAGTTGAACAGGCTGGAGCTGCCACAACCCGTTTCCCCTAGTAGACCCACATCCAGTCGGAAGTACTCCAAGGCATTGAAAATGGAGAGCAATTTGGACGGTTGGTCAGTGAGATCCTGGGGTTCAAAGACCACAGAAATTCTGCCTAGGTCTTCCTGGCTTATCTTGCTGTTTTTAAAAGCAGAGCTTGCCAGGGGTCTGTGGAGTAAATGCATACATAAATTTAGAGATGTGGGACACAGACATTCAGCGATATTCCAGAAAATATGACTTAACTAAAGTCATTTTAAGTTCACAGATTGACTACTTACCCTGTGCCATTACTCTCTGTTTTTAGGCGTCTAAGTTTGCTTGTGAGATCCACCAAAAACTGACTGAAAGCCTTCTTGCGCAATTCAGGTATAGCTTTCACCAAAACTCCTGCAATCTTTTCAGGCTCCCAGAGCTTAATACCTTGGTGTAGAGGAAGAGGACCTTGGGAAGTCTGTTGCTGCTCTGCATTCTCTGCAGATTCAAATTCCACCTTGTGTTTCTTCTGAAATTCCAAAGTGCGAGCTCTCATTCGTTCCCATGCACAGGTCTTACATGGTCCATCCAGCTTCTCACGGACAAGATCTATTTCTTGTTCAATTTTAACCAGATACAAGGGCTTGTTTTTCTCACATTGCTCCATAGTGAGCCTCACATGGTCCTCCTGGTGCAACTCTGTCGTGAGGACCACCAATACATCATAGCTGTCCTGAGCAGGACCAGAACTTCCTTGTACTGTCAAAATGCGGACATTGGGGACTTGAGGGTGGAAAAGCACTAGAGCAGGGTCAGGACCATCTTCTGCAAAGTCATCTGTAAATCTCACAAGTGGTTTTCTCTCAACACAGACCTTAGCAGAAAGGTTAACGCTTGATCCATCATCTTCCTCATCTTCATCATCTTGCTCATCACTGCCTTCATCTTCATCAGTTTCCTCCTCTTCTTCTTCTTCATCTTCATCTTCCTGTTCATCCTGTTCATCTGTCAATCCACAGATAACAGAAGCGAGCCTTGCGTTTGCTGACTTAGTCCCTCCAGTGACAGCTATATCTAACGGGAAATTTTCATAAAGTTCCAGCACTGTCACAAGCCGGTTCTTAAATCCAGTTGACTGCCAAGAAAATCTCCATGGAGCCAGCACAGATTTGATCTGATCTTGTGGAAGTTTCCTTTCCATTCTCTTGAAAAACTTTGTCAAAAAAACCCTCTATCGATATTGCGTTTACCAAAACAGAAAAATGCTGTCTAGAGTTTTATGCACTCACTGAAGCAGCTAAAATGTATCTCACCTTCACGTAGGAGCAACAAAATTTGTCTGTATCATAATGCAGCTGAGTCAAAGTGCGACATAGGATACCGCACTTAGTCAATATGTTTTTGGCATTAATTCAATGCAAACTGTTTGCAGGGCGTTTAAAGTTTACATGGTGTGCATAATTACTCTCAGCAAACAAAAGTAAGACAAGGAACAGTTTTGTGACACGATACCCAAACAACTCTTTTCTAGCTTAAACTCTGCTGGCGGTTCTTACTTTTTCACTGCCTTAAGTGAGAATAACATTAGAAAGTGTAGTATACAGAATAAGGCAAAAAGTATGTTTGTTTTTAGCCATTTTATTTACTATTTCTATTTTATTTACTTATCCTGCAATGAACTGATATCCCATTCTGGGTGTGTTACCAGTGTTCTTGGGATAAGCTCTGGATCCACCGCGACCCTGACTTGGAATAAGTAACTAATGAAAATATAGAATGAATGAATGAATGGAATAATCTCAAATAAAAAATCTTAGATGTCTTTCATTTGAGTGGCTCTATAACCATATTAGTTTGTTGGCTGTCCTTTCATATCCGTAGCCCATTCTTAGGATGTTCTTTCTGAAATGTGTGGCAATCTGCCTATAAGTGCTTTTTGGTGATCCAGGTCCAGGAACATATGAATAGTGTAGATAATCTAAACATCTGTACTGGATAAGTTAAAACGTTCATAAAGACCTTGGTAGTTTGAAAGTTGGGTAAATTTTCATTTGAAAAATATGTTAGAAGGTACTTATCCTTGCCATATTTTGTACAGCATTTGGATTCTAATAATTCCATAGAAAGTGTTTTTTGATTTTGGCAACAAAACTACAATGTAAGGACCAGAATGTTTTGTTCATTTAAGTGATGTGAGAAGGACTGTGTCGCTAACTCTGTGTCAGTCCATGGCCAAATACCTGTTGAATTGTACACAGAAAACTACACAGACAAATACAAACCAGTTCTGCAGTCAACCAGAAACCCTCTCAACTTACCAAGTAGTAAAAACACAGACCCCTATGACTGACACCACTTGCTAAAAAAAACAAAGAATATAGAAGTAAAGACTGAGCTCTCCAGCAGATGTCAGAATTGCAGTACTGTGCAATCTCATGTAATTGGTTTTGGGCTTTTATTATTTTCTTTTCTTACTTGGGCATGTAAAGTGGAAATAGTTGTTTTTATGTGTTTTATCCAAGAAATCTCCAACTGAATGAAAAATGTTAGCGATGCGAAGCTATTTTCCATGTCGATATGGCATTTCAATATTGCTTGATTGACAGTGAATCAATTCACTTCAGGTTTGTATCAATATGAAAAGAAGTGACAGTAGTACATTGCTTATATATGTACATTTCAACTTATTACTCTACTATATATATCATCATTCTATCATATTAAACATACTGTATAGCAAAGATTCCCTGTCAAAACAAGGCTTCATTCATACATTTATTTCTAGCAGGGTTGACTACTAATGGTAATGGACCAGACTTCCCAATAAGACAAACAACTTCAATTGATTCAAAACACAGCCACCAGAGTTCTCACTAGAGAAAGGAATGCATCTTCCCAATTCTTAAATCCCTACATTGACTTACAGTGTGATACAGAATTGACTTCATAGTATTCCTACCTATCTATAAAACACTACACAGATTAGAAACATACGTGTTGGATAAGCGTAAGCAATATGAGCCTAACAGGATTCTCGGGTCATCAGAACTATTCATTTAGGTAAATACTAAGCACAAAGAGCTCTTAGATGGAACCAGCAGTTGTAGAGTCTCAGAGGTACCCCAACATTAGATATTTTTAACTGAAAACTTCCCTGTTCAAGCCTACAGTTGTTACTTTTTGCTTCCTTTTTTCTTCTTTTGTAAAGCACCTTGAATTGCCTTGTGCTACGTAAATAAATTTGCCTTGCCTTGCCTTACAATATCTAATAGCTGTTAAAGCAGTAAAAGCTAATTCTGTACTATTTCACTGCCCAATACACTGTAGGTCTAAAAAAAAAATAGAAAAGTTATCTATATGTGAGAAACCAATCAGATACCTCTCTATTAAACTCCATAGTGAAACTACATTAGATACAAATATTTATCACACATCAGTAAAAAAATAAATCCTGTAGGTGGTTCTTTAAATTAAAACAATAAAACAAAACAAAACAAAAAAACCTTCCAGACAAAACTAAAAAAAAAAAATTGTTTTTGAGAACCATTCTAATTTAGTCAGTATCAACAGTTGATTGTTGAAAGACGACTTGATTGTGCCAAGTTGTGTCTTAGTTATAAATTTTATTTTCTTTCATAAGTAATTTCTTATAAGGGATTAAATAAAAATTGGTGGTGAACTCAGACTTGGACACAACTGTATTATAATATTTAAAACAAACCCAGTATGTTTAATCACATAAGCACTCTATTATATAAGACACTATTACATTATGAATGAGTAATGAATACTAACTATAATGCCAGCAATCCACTTCACTTTACATGAAACAAAATCAGCTGGATTTTACAGCAGACTTGATCTGAGTAAATAGATGAATAAATAAGCCATTGAATGTAAATACTATTCACCAAGCTAAAAATATGTTTTGCCTCACCCTTTTAACCAGATAATAATGCAGTTTAAGACATGCCCTTTAGTTCTTTGTGTCTTCCTGACTTCGCTTTTAATTGATATGACCTGAGATGAATATGAATTTCTACTGACAAACCCAAAATCCAGTAAAACTCTACTGACAAAACCCAGTAAAATAGATACAGAAAGAATAATGTTTGGTAAATTTCATTTTTCATTTCAGACAGGTAGAAGATAATATAGCAGCGCTACTACTCTCACTGTAATATAAACCTAGTGCTAAACACAGAAAGTCACTTTGATGTTATGAGAATAAATGTTCAGGAGTCAGTACAGGTGGAGCAAGTTCATTCTTGGGATGAGAAACACGCCCTTTCATGTTCAACACTCTTATGTCATTCATTGTTACTCTGTTCCCACATTATAGTCCATTACTCATAAAGTTACACATTTAAGAGGACTATTATATATGAAATAATGTACATTTGTTTAATAATTATAAACGGGGCATCACTTAACAACTATAAATGGAACACCACTTGGTTATCATAATTAATATTCGTTCTTAAACATTACTGTTCTTAATAACTTTGTTCAAATGTATTTGTCCATGTAACATACAGGGAACAAACAGATCTTGACCTCAACCTTGATTTAGAAAAGTATTGTGATGATTTTGAGGATAGAGGCAGAACTGGTTTGCTTACTTTTTCTCCTCCTGGTTCCCGCTGAATAGCTGATAGCGTAAACAGATCACACCTCTCCCCATCCCAGGCTTCAAGTTTTCTTTAGCAGTAAGCTGTGACACACATCATTTGATTTTTTTCTGCCACCGTAAGAAGACCTACGGAAACACTACAGCCATGGCGAATGGAGGCATCCTTGCTCTGATGATCATTGTTGTTATATTGAATGTCGTTGCAGCGGTGAGTCTATTAAATAAAGTGATAACAGTTATGTGTATAATAATACAATACAGTGAAATACAATAGTGATGTAATTGTTTAATTAATGTCCCATTGTAATTTAGAATTTTCTTCTTGGCCCTCTAGGCTGAATGAGTATCTATATATTTCAGTCTCGCTATGCTGACTTTCTTTCCTGACATAATAAATGGAAAATAATTTTAGGATTTCTTCTATTCCTTGAATTATATGACTGAACAACCATAGTATACACTGAAATTATGTGTGAGGCAGCCTGGAAATACCAATCAGAAGTTGCTATGCCTGGACAAAATCCAAAACCCAACATTTTTAATCAGAGTGATAACTCATTTCCCATAGTAAACATATCATTCTTTCAAATTTAGTAGTAATGTTTTTCCATAAGTAACTAAGATTATGTGATTTTCTCCCTTTTGGGAGTAGCCAGATTTAAAATATTTTTAAATATAATTTTACTTTGGTAAAGATACTGTATATGTGCATACATATTGAGATGTCAAAATGTGATACATACTGTATAACCACACTGTAAAACCGGATAGTTCATTTAACTCAAAAAATTTGAGGAAACTAATTACCTCAAAATTTTTAAGTTGATATATTCAATTTCTTTAAGCCAAATACACTTAAATATAACAAATTTAACTCAATTAACTCTATTTAAGTGTATTTGGCTTAAAGAAATTGATTTATCAAAATTAGTTTCCTCAAATTTTTTGAGTTAAATGAACTTATCCGGTTTTACAGTGCATGAGTGCATAAATGAATGAGAATAAGAGCATGTTATCATTTAATCAATAAGATAATGCAAGGTGATCATCGTTCTGTTGTATTATTGGGTGACAATATTTCTTTCCACTCTAGGCAGCAGGACTGGCGTTATGTGCATTAGCCATTTGGGTGGTTGTAGATCCATATAAAGTGTACCCAATAGCTGCAGTATCGGGGAAGGATGATATCTTTGCAGCAGCCTGGATAGCCATCTTCACTGGCTTTGCCTACTTCTGCACTGCCATCTTTGGCATCTACGCCGCTCTGAAAAGGAAGCGGTCACTCATGCTGTTGGTATGTTTCTGTGTTTCTGTATCTCAAATGAAATAATCATCGTTTTATGATGAAACAGCATGTGCTTAAAAAATGTATCTAAAAAATGATGACTTACATTACTCAACAGTACCTGATCCTCATGTTCATCATCTTCATATTCGAATGTGCATCCTGCATCACAGCGGTCACCAACAGAGACTATGTAAGTGTACAGGAGCAGACACTCACTGTAACACATCAGGTCTTACTTTATTGTCAGTCTTCATTCTGTTAAAAATGCTTAGATATGCTAATAAAAAGGAGAAAACTAAATTATTTATCCAAAACTATGTAAATGTACAGGAGCAGACAGTCTAGTGGTCTAGTACACACTCTTTTTAGTATACACTGCCTACTTCTACACATAATTTATCTGGGTGGGAACTGGCAAAAGACCAAATTGGGAGATATTATCAGCAATATCAGTAATTACAGTAATCATGACTTGCCCAGTGTGATGGAATTCTCAAAAAAAGAAGGAAAATTGTGAAATGTCATTATAAATGTAAAAAAAAGAGGAATAAAATATGTCAAAAATATACCATTTGATTTGCCATATTCATATTTACTCTAGTGAGCTACTGTTTTTACAACTAGCATAGCTTCATTGCTTTACTCTTCAAGCTAGTTAGCAAGCCAAGGAGTTAGCTAGCTATGAAATATTTTTAACTGTTCATGTTAAAATTAATAATAAAACCTGTCTGCACAAATAGACATATGTTTTGTAGTTTTTGTCAACTACAAATGTTTTTTGATTTATAAAAAAAAAAAAAAAAAACATGACACTTGCATTTACTAGGGGAAGCTAACTAGCATACAATAAACAGTATTTAAACACAGGATCACTGTAACATCTCATTTATTCCTTATCTTTATTCATACTTCTTTTGAAGGAAACATTAACAAAAGGTTAATGCTAATCATTTGTGTCATGTACTTCATAAAAATACTTAACAGTTTTGCTAGCTTTAATCTTTTCATTCACTTTTAGCCATGTTAGCATTTTTAGCTGAACTATCCTTTTGTCCTTTTCTCTCTCCTTTGTAGCTGATTGGAAACAGTAACCTCGTGAAGAATCAGATGCTGCAGTACTACGCACAGGACAGTAACCAAGGAAGGCAGATAACCCGTACTTGGAACAAAGTGATGCAAGATGTAAGTACACCCTGTTCTGGAAAATTCTCTGCCTTTAGTCTGTTGGGAGCCACAGTCCTAATCATGCTTTGGTTTTCACTCTAAACTCACCATGGTTTGGCTTTTCACACAACTGAGCCACATTAGCTTGGATTTTCTTCAACCCAGGCTTGATACAGCATGTTTGACCCCTCCTTTTTTAGTTATACAAACTTCAGGTCGTGTGTGAACTATTCAGGAAGCTCTCAGTGTGGAAACAATACATTAAAAGTAGAAAATGTACACATTTATAATAAATATACAAATTAAGTGTAATTGATTTTAGTGTTTTTGTGAGAGATGCAATATTTCTCTTGTACTAAATATATACTCTAAAAGGGTAAATCTACCCAGCTGAAATTCTGACTTGGTTGCCAAATGAGGAAATACAAGCAAAGTGATATATCAAGCGGATAACAATACAATACAATACAATACAAGCTCTGTGGTTAAAACAGTGGACGCCTGATCAGAAGGTGTGAGTTCAAATCCCAGCACTATTAACCTGTCACTGCTGGGCACTTAACCTTTAACTGCTCAGTTGTATAAAATGTAAGTTGCTCTTGATAAAGGCGTCTGCCAAATTCTGTAAATATTATGTAAGTAGTGCTACCATACAAGATTTTTTTTATTGAATTCTAGAGATGCAACGTGCGCAGAGTACAGAGTAGTGCAGAGTAGTTAATTTCCAGTTTCCTTATTACTTGACTAAATTTATCAATAAATGTCTGTAAATGTAAAATCCTAATATTAACTTGTTTACAATGTAAGAATTAGTGGCAGCAATTCAGAAGCTGTATCCTTTCTACCAAGATGCCTGCTAGAACAGCTGGCAAGGATGGGTTACCAGTTCAACCAGCTTGGCCTGTGTTTTGGCAGCTGGTTAGGCAAAGCTGGGTTTTTTACAGAGTAGATATAGCCATTTTTTATAGGATATATATTAGAGAAGACACCTTAAGTTAAGGTTTTTTTTGGCTTGCTGTTTTGAGGAAACCCTTAAAGGTTCAATGTTTAATCCTACACCAGAGGATTTCCCATCATTGGAAACCAAAGGACCTAAGGACCACCTTGTGTCCTTGTGTCTACCTAAGGACCACCTTAGGAAGCAAAGATCCCTTAAATGTCCAAGTACCATTTTACTAAGTGTAAACTGGAAATTGATAATGGGATATTGGCAATCATGGAACTTATATGGTGGAATTAAAAACATTACAAATCCGCTCCAAGGATAATTTAAAAAAATAAATAAAAAGTGGGTAATCGTTGAATTCTATGAGATGTTTATTTAGCATTTTTTGGAAGGAGTCTCCAGTGTCAGTGCTTTATAACAGCCAGAGGTAATGCTGTAGTTTTTTTGTTTTCCGCCACAGGAAAATCTTCAGGGCAGAGGGTTTTGCAGTCTCTTGGTAACCAGACAAGCTGCATTTTTAAGTTTTATTAACGTCTGTTTCTTGCTGTCATAACAGGAAATAACTTGTTTTGCAGACATTCCACCTCATTAAATGTAATCAAAATGGATTAAAAAAGCACATGTTCTTTAATAAAGAAAACAAGTGTTAGCAATGGCTATTTGCTGTGCTTTAAGATGAATAAAACATGATGGGACGTGCTTTTCCCATCAGGGGAGTGTGATGATGTTTTCACCCTGAAAATGATTATTTTATTATAACAGCATGTCCCAAAGTCCCACTTTTATTCCTTGCATAATTTTGACAGACACTGAGTCAGTCAGGTATAAACTGAAGCCATTTTTAGATGTTTGTTTTTGTTATCCATCCATGTTCCATGCCACTTATCCTGCACAGGGTCACAGGGGAGCCTATCTCATGGACTATCCCTAGACAGGCTGCACAGTCACACACATGTTGACACCCCATGGGGGAGTTGTCAGGGGAGCATGGAGGTGGGGTTTGAACCCCCAACCCTGGAGATGCAAGGCAAACATGCTAACCACTAAGCTGCATGTCCCCTGCAGATACTTATAAAAAGAATTGTGGAAAGCTTACTCTGCTAGCCATACAGATGACATCAGGATATACAGTATTTCAAATACAACACTGATTTATTGGCTGTAGATTAATGAAGTAGTCTCATGAGATCTTGAAGAAGCCTTGAGATCCATCACCCAAAACAAGTCTGTGTAGCTCATACTGTTGGTTGTGAAAGAGTCAGGCTCAAGTGTTCACTCACATGAAACTGTGTTTATGTTATAAACACTGGTGGTGGAATGGCATGTCTTTACTTCAGGCATTAAAAATTCAAACCTTTTCCACAATATCAGTTTCAGCAAAATTAGTATGACCCAAATGTGTCTGTGCTATTAATGCATAGGTTGGATTTAAAAAAACAAAACAAAACAAGAAAACAACCTAATAGAATGTATTGCAACATTTTAGACAGCATGCCATAAGTTAAGCAGTTAAGGTTTTGGGCTTAAAGTAATGGATCAACAATGTGTGGGATCGAACCCTGCTAAGTTTTTCCCTTTCTGCTCATCATTATTTCTCCTACATCCCAAAAACTTGCTTGAAGGTGAATTGGCTAGACTAAAGTGCCTTAGTGTGAATGTGGGTATGTATAGTGCCCTGTCATGGACTTGCATACCATTCAATTTATATCCTGTCTCATGCATAGTATTCCCAGGTTAGGCTCTACAGGTTAAAGCAGGTTAACCTGGCCCTGAGCAGGTTAAAGCAGTTACTGAACATGAATGAATGAATTAATGTAGCATTTTGCATTGTGATTCCAAAATATGTGGTATTAATTAAGTGCTAGACATTGGGTTTATTGAAGAAGTCATTTTAATGTTCTAATTCTCAATCTATTTTTCCTGTGTCTAGGCTCAATGCTGCGGGACAGACAGCCCACTGGACTGGATAGAGTACAATTCCACCTTCAAGCAGACATATGGCAGCACATACACCTGGCCCCTCAACTGCTGCCAACGTCAGAACAGCTTTGATCCAGCTGACCCAGTTGGCTGCATGTTTGGCCAGACCAGTGCAGTATTCAGCAAGGTAGGCAGAACCAAAATTTTACAGACCAGAAAACTAGTGTCCAATGATAGCTATTTAGCCAAAGGCAAGAGCAAGTCATTTTCTGATTTACACTGTATTTGAAGCGAGTTTATTTGCCCCTCTTCCTGCAGGGTTGTTTCAGCTACATCCAGACTGTGTTAAATCGTTATACCTGGTCCGTGAGCTGGTATGGCTTTGCTGTGCAAATGTTTGTGGTGAGTGTTAAACCTTAGAATTTTTTTTTTCCCCCAATGAATAGTATTGAATGTTAATGTCCTGAGAATACATTTGTTTAATAGAATGATCACTACCTGTCAGAATTGTTAGGAGCTGATAAATAGTATTCTCTACTGCAACACTGTATAAGTAATTGTCACATTATTATTTGTCCTGACTAGCTCCGAGATTAAGATACTAAAGCATAAATGTGTGGCGGTCTGGGAAAACCTATAAAAAAAATTTGGGTTTTTTTGTTAAAAAAAAATACTCTGACTGTTATGTAATGGAGGCAAAGACGGATATGATTGCAAGTAAAACAGTTTTAATCAAGTGCAACAAATCCAAATCGACAATGAGGTTCAAGGTCAGGCGATATGCAAACTGGTTGGCGCAGGCAAAGCAAGGAAAACAGGGATGACCGGAAAACAGGAAACAAACAGGGTCAGAACCAGATAAACAAACACTAATGAAAAGTTTTAAAGCGTCCTCTCTGTCTCTGTGTGTGTGTGTGTGTGTGTGTGTGTGTGTGTGTGTGTGATTGAACACAGATGTGTTCAATCAAAAGCTTGGCAACTGAGGATGGGCTAGTGTGTGCGTGTTCTGGCCGGTGTAGTCCGTGGTGGACATGTTTGCAGGCTGCGGTGTTTGCTGGGAATTGGAGTTTGTGAATGGCTGTGACCTGAAAAACCAAAGGAAACAAAGGAAAACCAAAGAGCTACATCATGTGACCTACAGGGCTCTGTAAGCACATTAAATATTTATGTTCATGACAACACAATCAGAAGAAGACTGAACAAGTACTGTATGGCTTTCATAGAAGGGTGGCTAGGAAAAAGACAATTCTCTCCAAAAAGAATATGTCAGCATGACTTAGGATTGCAATATTACGTCTGAATAAAGCACAGAAGTTCTGGAACAATATCCTTTGGAATGATGAGACCAAGGTTGAGTTTGGTCATCATGC
>JANDJT010000131.1:15507901-15518769 GCA_024331685.1 Stegophilus panzeri | reverse complement strand
CGTCTGAATAAAGCACAGAAGTTCTGGAACAATATCCTTTGGAATGATGAGACCAAGGTTGAGTTTGGTCATCATGCTGTTTGGTGAAAACCAAACACATCACCACAAACACCTCATACCAGCTGTGAAGCATGGTGGTGGAGGGGTGATTATTTGGGCTTGTTTTGCAGTCATAGGAAACTTGACGTCGTTAAGACAACGATGAACTCCAGTTTATACCAGAATATATGTGAGGACATCTGTACAGCATCTTAAGCTTGGCTGAAATTGAGGCATGCAACAGGAAAATGATCCCAAGCACACCAGCAAATCGACATCTGAATTGTTAAAGAAGATAAAAGTCAATGCATTGACCAAGTCCAGACCTCAACCCAATTGAGATGCTGTGGTGGGATCTTAAGAGAGCTGTGCATAAATAAATACCCTCAATCATCAATGAACCGAAGCAATGTTGTAAAGAAGAGTGGGCCAAAATTTCTCCAAAATGATGTGAGACTGATAAACTCCTACAGAAAACATTTGCTTTACAAGATTTAGTTGCTTAAGGTGGCTGTATATGTTACTGTATCATCGGGTGTACTTACTGTTTCCCATCTAGTTTCTGAATGTTGTTTTACTTTCGGAAAAATGACTAATTATTGAACTCTGTTGTGGTTTTTTGTTGTTGTTGTTGTCGTTGTTGTCATCTGAGGTAATTTGTTGCTGAGGACCACAAACAGGTCTGGAAAAACTTGAGACTCCACTGCAAATTTTTCCTAAATCAGCATGTCTACATCTATGGCAGCATTCCATTCCAATGCCTGTTGAATTCCAAGACAGGCACACTTCATTCTACTGAATGAGGTACTGATTAGGCGATCAACTGAACCAAATCTTATTTAACAAGGAAGAGTATAAAAGTCATCACTAGCCTCTTGCTATAGGACCAGCTGGATGGCAAAGACAGTGCTAGTAGTACCTCAAAAGTAATTGGAATAAAAACCATGCCGAAAGAGGTGAAAAGGAAAGTTTTGAGTGAGGAAAAGAAAGGTTCAATTCTGGCTTTACTGGCAGAGGGATCCAGTGAGCGTCGGGTTGCTTCCATCCTTAAAATTTCAAAGACGGCGGTTCATAAGAACAAGGTCAAGAAGCAGACATTGGGGACAACAAAGGTACAGACTGACAGAGGGCGAAAACGACTCTCCACTGACCGGGATGATCGCCAACTCAAGGCTGGAATCGGGCAGATTTGTCTTTGTGAAGGACACATGAATCAAGCCACGTACAAGGTTGTTATGGAAGAAAACTAACCTTCATCTGCTCTGACAATGTTCCCCAACTCTGAGGATTGGTTTTTACAGCGGGACAATGCTCCATACTAGACAGCCAAGTCAATCAAGGTGTGGAATGAGGACCACCAGATCAAGACCCTGTCATAGCCAGCCCAATCTCCAGACCTGAACACCACTGAAAACCTCTGGAATGTGATCAAGAGGAAGATGGATGGTCACAAGCCATCAAACAAAGCCGAGCTGCTTGAATTTTTGTGCCAGGAGTGGCATAAAGTCACCCAACATCAATGTGAAAGACTGGTGGCAAGCATTGAAGACGCTTGAAAGCTGTGAAAATCAGGGTTATTCCACCAAATATTGATCTCTGAACCCTTCTTAAGTTAAAACGTTAGTATTGTGTTTAAAAATGAAAATGAACTTATTTTCTTTGCATTATTCGAGGTCTGACAACAGTGAATCTTTTTTGTTATTTTGACCAGTTGTCATTTAGAGCATTTATTTGCAGAAAATGACAATATTTTTATTTGGAATTTGGGAGAAATGTTGTCAGTAGTTTATAAAATAAAACAAAAATGTTCATTTTACACAAACACATACCTATAAATAGTAAAACCAGAGAAACTGATCATTTTGCAGTGGTCTCTTCATTTTTTCCAGTGCTGTATATGGTGGTATAGATTAAAAAAAAAAAAATAAATAAAAAAAAAATTCTATCTGAAGTGTTTTTCCAGGCCTCCACACATGCCTTTCTCATGCTTTTTAGTACAATATTCTAATTGACTCATGATTTCAGGACTTTACTCATGTTTTCCCCCTTAGGACTTAGATACATACACACATTGGAAAAAGTTGCAAGATGTTGTTTGCTAATGTATTTTTTCCTGTCTCTACCATTCAGTTTTTCCTTCTGCTGATCGCCATTGTGTACTTCCTCATCCTGGAATAACAACATTAAGCAGATTTTTCAACCAAAAATGTTAATATGACTTTCAAATGAAATTTATCAGTGTAATAAGTACCTGCTAGATTTTGTTCATTTATTACATTCTTGGCTTTGAACAATGCCACATATGAACTTGCCATTTCTGCCTCCTGTTGCCAAGATCTTCCTTCGAGGCAAACATTGATACTGATTGCACAACATTTACAGTTTTTTTTGTGTGCGTTTGTAATGGGTTTTGTGTTTGGCATGATAGTGGCTTTGTTCCTTTTGAACTATCATGGGCTTTTATTATAGATTTCATTACATTCTTTAAAAGAAGTCAATTTCAGGGTTTTTCCTCTTATGGCAATTGCACATTTACAGAAAAATATATTTATGCTATGTTTTAATCAGTTACATGTGTGCATATGTGGACTGTTTGTAACTCTGTTAATAAACAATGGAGTACCAGTTTGCTTTTATTTATTCTATATTTGTATCTAACCCCTATGTAACACGACTTTCACCATAGTGACGGTTACACCCAGGAAACTACAGCACAAACCGATACCTGATTCCACACAGGAGTTGAATACTAAAAGGCGTCTAATCTTAGTCATGTCTGTGTGTATCTGGGAGTGGATCCTGTGACAGAGGCTGACTAGTTTTACAGGATATTCCTCTAAGAGAGATATAGAGAGGAATTCCACTCTCATGCTCATGTTATAATTGAAAACAAAATAAATCCTATTATAGCAGATTATAATAATAATAATAATAATAATAATAATAATAATAATAATAATAATAATAATAATAACTCCAAAGGAATAGCACAGAGTTTAATACTGACTCAATAAGCAGTGAGAACAGCTTGGTTTTCATTATATACAGATACATACAATGGATATAAAAAGTCTACACACCCCTGTTAAAATGGCAGGTTTTGTGAAGTAAAAGACACCAAGATCGATCATGTCAGATTGTTTGTGACCTTTAATGTGAAATTACAATGTATAAAAAAATAAGTGAAAAACAAATCAAACATTTTGGGGGGGGGAAATGGGGGGGTTTACAATAACCTGGTTGCTTAAGTGTGCACATCATTTTAAAATTGGGGAAGTGGCTATTCAGAATGAACCAGAATGATCACATGTTCAAAAGTAATTATCGTAGGTGCTGTCAATGAAATTATTCTGATTAACCTCAAATAAAGATCAGCTGTTTCTGTTGGATTTTCTTGACATTTTCTTGGCTTCATCGGACTGCTGAAGCCTTGGTCTGCAAAGAGTTTACAAAGCACGCATAGTACCTCACTTGTTGAACGGTATCGATCAGGAGAGGTATATAAATGAATCTCCAAAACATCAGATGTACCATGAAACACCATAAAGGCCATCATCAACAAATAGACAAAATGGAGCACCACAGTGACATCACCAAGAACAGGACGTCCCTCCAAAATTTATAAAAGGAAAAGACGAAAGCTTACCAGGGAGGCTGCCAGGAGACCTACGGCAACATTAAAGGAGCTGCAGGAAAATCTGACATGTACTGATTACTCGGTGCATCTGACAATCTCTCACACTCCTCACATGTCTGCACTATGGGGTATGGTGGCTAGACGGAAGTCCTTTCTCACAAAAAAAAACAAAACAAACATCCAAGCTCAACTAAAACATGCCCCAAGCCATGTGGCAAAATGTATTATGGTTTGATGAAATCCATTCCAAATGCTATAATAATTCCATAATTCCAAAAAGTATGTTTGGTGCAAAAAACAAATCACCAAAGGACACCATATGCATGGGGAAGCTTGGTGGTGGCAGCATCATGCTTTAGAGCTGCCTTTCTTCAGCCAGAACTAGGGCTTTCATCAAGGTGAAGGGAATCATGAACAGCTACAAATACCATTCGATTTTAGTGCAAAACCTTCAGGAGTCTGCTAGGAAGCTGAAGATGAAAAGGAATTTCACCTTTCAGCAGACGATGACCCAAAGCATACATACAAATCAACAAAGGAATGGCTTAACCAAAAGAAAATCAATGTTCTTGAACAACCTAGCCAGGGCCCAGACCTGAATCCAACTAAAAATCTGTGGGGCGATGCGTGAAACGGGCCGTGCACAGGAGATGTGCTAGAATTAAATAATGTATTAAACCATGTAACGTGATGCCCTAAACCTGATTATTAATAAGTGTTTTATTCTTCTTATATCACAGCAATTTGTCAATAATTACATTTCTTTTATTTATTAAGGACCAACATGTCATACTTTTAACCATTTAAAAGGTTAAATCCATTTAAAGTTACATTTAATGTTGTGGAACGTCCATGAGACAAGTTAGTTCCTATTATCACTTTCATTCTAGCAATTATAAACCGTCGTTCCCTCACAAGCCTCTTTCCCCCCCTATGGTTACGTTAATAAGAAAGAAAAACAACTTGATACACCACATAGGAAGTCCTTTGTCCTGAAGACTTTGGTGTGGTGGAAAAACTTACTGTTACAAAGTGGCGAAACTGGAGACCAAAATAACGTTCCATAAATATTAAATAAACTCCTTACAGAAAAATGATATTAAATACATCTCCTTACAGAAAGTATCACCATATCGAAAATTACGTTTGTTATAAATCGACGTTTTTATGTTACGTGCCATCAATCCCTGTGAGCTGTTGCTATAGAAACAATAACGTATTACAACAAGTGCATGAATATAAACGGGTTTTGTCTTGCAGCTGGCCTTACTATTAGAGCTGCTGTTATAGAAAATTAATCAATCAACAACTTCTGACCAATCAGATTCGAGAATTCAACAGAACCTTTGTTGTATAAAATATCACACAAACACTATACATGACTGATGCATTCAAGTTTTTTTTTTTTTTTAATTCACACATCGGTAAATATTACAAAACATGGTGAATTGCCTTTTGCAAATTGCTACAAGGCAAAAAAGAGACCATTGAACAGGATGTTTAGGTTTAAAGCACATAAACCAACACACGTGCGCGCACACATACCCACACCCCTCACTACTGGAATACATACATTACATTTGGAGTAAAGAGTTACTATGTTGTAGGAAATCTTCCCTTGTACTTCACTGCATAGTTATGGAATTTAAAAAAAAAAAAAAAAGGACAAGAGAGCCTTCACACACACACACACACACACACACACACACAACTAAACTTTGTACCTTAAAGGCTTCAACAAAGTTGCTCACTCCTGCGCAGCAAACAAACAAAAAAATTTTTAATGTGCAATGTATTCACCTTAAACATTTAGGGCCAGATATTTAAGGACACCAGACATACTGCTAACGAGAAAGAAGCAATTAAAGGCTCATGTATCCCTATTAACACTGACTCAAGAGGTAATGTTCAAGTCTCGGCACGTTACAAAACAAGTGCTCAAGGAAAGGCATCCGTTGCTAGGAAACCACTACAGGTGTCATCCCTGTTCCACCCTAAGAGGTGTGCAACTACGTTCCCGGAGCGCTACCCTCCTACAGAAATGAAACACAACCTAAAAAGCCATCACGCCCAAATCCATTCATTGGAGATCTATTCAGGCGTGCTTAAATGTTTAGAGTCAGGTGTGTTTAAGTTAAGGGTAGATCACCAGGAGCTCACTTGCCCTAAGGAATCCTCACATTGTCATATTGCATTACAGTAGTGTTGAGCTGCCCAACCCTGTTTCTGCTGAACTAAACTTTGGCAGTATGCAAGAACTACCTAATAAACTTGGCTCCAATATTTAGATAAGTCTCGAGGGGGAAAACGGACAGGTGTTTTAGTGTCGGAACTAAACTAACCGAACTGAACTAAGAACCTCAAATACACTTCGCACACTTTTGTTGTGGTAATAATATAATCATTATGTGAACACAGATTTGTGAGAACATTTCAACAATTCCTCAGAAAGACAACAGATTCAATAGGTATCAGAACTGGACAAACATTGCCCATCAAAAATTTGGAGACATCTAGATTCTTACAATGCTTCAATAACAGAGCATTTTCTTTGTTGGTTTGTAGTAATTTAACATATTAAAGACAAATATCGTGTAAATATTCAGCACAATAATTAATAAAATATTAAATATGTTATCGGCTTGTTAAAAAAAATGCTTAGCAACTACAACTACTGCATACACATCCTTTATTAAACAGTCAGTTTTTCCAGGCATTCATCAGAGATGCTCTGCCATGACTCAAGCCTTTCATCTGAACTCCTCCCAGAGCATCTCAGTTGGTTTAAAGTTTGGTGACTGGGCAGGGTGTTTCATTACACAAAGCACTTCTTCCTTCCTCTCCAAGTCAAAATAATAATAATAATAATAATAATAATAATAATAATAATAATGACAAGATGTCCTAAAACCTTTGATGGGCCGTGCAGCAAAAAATCCTACAGTGCAACTGATTGGTCTGAGGAAACCTCTGTATTTACCAATAATGTAACGACTGATGCATTGATTAGCACATCGGTTGACAGTTCAGCTATGAAATCCCATAACCAGTACATGTTATGATTACATGTGCAGTACTTTCCAATAAATATGGACACACACAAAACGTACGTAGATGCACACATACACATTATCCCTTAAGCACATGGCAGTGTTTCTTTCACGTTCTTTCATGTACGTTTCACAGGACATAGAAGATTATTGGGACACAAGCATCCATACACAAATGAAAACACATGCCCATTCTCCCTTTCTCTCTCACACACACAAAAACACAAACCAATGACTAAAAACTATAACATTCCTATTCTTCGCAGTCTTTGAAACATAGCAAAAAATATCTTAAATGCTCTTTGTAATGAAGTTAAATTAACTTAAAATGTTAAAAAGCTGTAAAAATTAAACTGACTACTACAAACAACAACAAAAAAAAAAATACAAAGGCAAAATGAAACAAGTTGCTTCTTTAGAACCAGCCAGCAGCATAAGGTTACCGTCAAATTATTTTAGCATTTAAAAGAGAAAAAGAAGGAAAAAAAAAAGAAAAAAAAAAAAAGAAAAAAGAGACACATACTAAGCTTATTTCCCTGGACACCACTCTCTGTCCTGTCACCTAGTGTTCTAGAATAAACTTAAACCCAGAAAGTACCTAAAGCAGAAAAACGCCACCACGCAGAATACCTGATACTCCCTTCAGAGGGACAGCAGCCATACAACTCTCTGATGACCTCTGCTGGACAACACAGTGTCTACTGGAATGTTTACATATCTAAGCCACTATATGGTTCATTTCTTTGATTTTCTTAACCATCATGCCCTACCCTCTCTGTCTACTTCTCTTTCCTTTACTCTAAAGGTCCAGTTATGGAGCACAGCAGTGGGGTTATTTTAGGACATTCCTCCCAATGGATTTCACTTTCAGTCCAAAGAACGTTTATCCTTGCCATTGGTTTGTGCTTTAACAGTAACTGCGAGTCTGACCCTCTGTGTGAATGGACCAGTTGGGACCAGACAGACTGCCCTGCCGGCTCAAGTCCCTCTGGGTCCGAAGTCCAGTAGGTCGAAGAGCAGGATCCAGAATCACATCCCTCCTGGGAGCATTGGGATAGGGGGGAAGCACTGGGCCTGCCTGGTACGGGTACTGGTTATATGGATTAGCTTCCATTTGAGCCCCATATCCTCTTGGTGTGCTTAGTGCCAAGTTTGAGAAGGCCACCAAAGGAGGAGTAGAAGAATGGGGTGTGTCTGGGTGAGCCTGAAGGATGTGACTGGTGGAATCCTGACAGTGAGGTCTTGTTGGGTATGGGTTTGGTGTTGTGCTTTCTCCCTGGGGAGTTGGGATAAAGTCTTGGCTTCTGTAAAACTTAAGAACTTGGTCGCCAGATGGCATAACATCAAAGGCTTGTCTGTACTGGCCACTGGAAGAACGGCGCATGGGATCTTGGCGTTGAAAAGCTCCTGAGCCTTCTCGTGTCAGACCCTGGCTCTCAAAATGACCCCGAGAGGATCCTGGGTTGTAGGCAGGTGGTGGGCGCTTATGATGTTGGCTGGGGTATGGGTTAGGGGGATACTCAACATGGGGCGACGAAGATGCAGAGGATGAAGTGACCACACTTAGACCCTCTCTTTCATCCTCTGCAAGCTTCTCAATCAGCAGCGAAGCAATGTCTTTCCCTGTAAGAGCCTGACTGGGTTCTGAGCTTGAGCTCTGCGGGTCAGAGTGGCTGCGAAAGTGCGCTGCATCAGAGGCTGTGGGCATCTCCAGTGCCTTGGAATCTGTGGCACCATCGTTTTGGGTAGGGTTTTCAAAACTAGTTGTGGGACACTCCTGATCTAGAGCTTTGTCTGGAGACTGCTGCTCATCCTCTGTAGATGGCTCAGGAGGGTGGGTGACAGGTTCTGCCCCTTGGTGGAGATCTCCATCCAGGTCTGTGGTGGCCCAAGTCTTAGTGTTCATTCCAGCACCTGGAGGGCTGGTGAAAGGGTAGTTCACATAAATGGGTTCATCTTTGGAGGGTGGGTTATATGCTTGTATTGGGGAGATCTGGGATGAATAGGCTTGATGCGATTTTGACATTGATGGCTGAAGGTGGCTCAGTGGTCCCTCCTCATGTCCAGAGGTCTCAAAATAGCGATAGCACACCTTCCCATTTTCAAAGTATGGATGTAGCTGGGAGGCAGTGAGGCTGGAGGAGGGTGAGCGCATGGAACAGTGTAGGCTACGCTGGTGCACAGACAGAGGCACCAGCCCCCCAGATGAGCAGAAGCCAGAGGCAGCATGGATGGGGTGCAGCTCACTGCGGGTCAGCCTGACAGAGGAGGAGGTCTGGCGCTGCAGCCGAGGGTGACCACGAGGACCTGGTGGGTTGTTGTGAGAATGACCGTGAGAATGGGAATGAGAGAAGGAGGAGGAGTGTGAGTGAGCTGCAGTCCAGGCACGTGTGGCCTCAGAGGACCAAAGCTGAGGAGCCCTGGCAGATGGTGGCACTTGTGAGTAGGGGGGCGGGTGATGACCCCTAGACTGGGGCCTCTGATTGGCTGGATCTGAAAGCCGGTAGTTGCCATCCACATCTAACCTCATGTTCTGGTAGCTGTGCTGGGAGTAGCTAGGTGGATGATCAGGAGCACTAATCTCATAGTATAAATTCTCCATGTTGGAGGGATCTTCAGAAGATGAGAATGCAGGTCGGATATGAGATGTTTGGGACTGCTGTTGCTGCATGAGAGGTTGAGCAGCTGTCACAACCTGTGCCACTTGGTTGGCCAATCTGGTTGCATGGTAGCGAGACAGTGCATCGGATGTGTTGCTAATGCGCTCAGAAAAAGCTCTAGAAAGTGGTGGGTTGCCTTGAGCTGGCCCCACCATGCGTCGGATGCGACCGGCATCCAAGGAACGACGCATGAAGTCATGTCGGTCAGTCTTGGAGATCGGGAGTCTTGGTAGGACAGAATCCAGTGGCTTGG
Source organism: Stegophilus panzeri (assembly GCA_024331685.1). Classification (NCBI taxonomy): domain Eukaryota; kingdom Metazoa; phylum Chordata; class Actinopteri; order Siluriformes; family Trichomycteridae; genus Stegophilus; species Stegophilus panzeri. The sequence continues at coordinate 15,509,130 of JANDJT010000131.1, read as the reverse complement.
GGGGCACTTTGGGGCGTGTGGGCTGGAAGGCATGTGTGTGGGTCAACGGGGAGCTCTCTGACCTGGAATGCAGGAGCTGGGAATGAGCCTGGTTGGGGGATTTGGACTCGGTGCCTGACATCTGTTGCTGGAGGTGTGGAGCAGAAAACTGCCGGCCATACGCTGGGGGTTTCCTTTGTGAGGGAACCTCACTAGCGGCAGGTGGGCTGGATTTAGGAGGTGCAGGAATCTGTGGCTTCTGGTTGTAGATGGGGCTTGGGGTTTTCTCATTGTCCCCAGAGGAACTACCAGCAGATAGCTCACTGTTTGATGTTCCAGACTCAGAAACTGAGGCATCAGAGGAGAGTGTACCTGTGTCCTGAAAAACAAAGAAGCATTTACATTTTTTTTTTTTTAATTTTTATTTATTTATTTATTTATTTTAACATTTTATGGCATTTAGCAGATGCCCTTATCCAGAGCGATTTGAAGTCACAACCTTCTCATCAGTAGTCCAACATCTTAACCACTGAGCTACCACTTCCCAGAAGCAATACACTGATGTAATAAGTATAGCTGCATTCAACACATCATGGATTTTTTTAAAGACTACCAGGGTATAATATAATAGAAACAAGGAGGCTTGTTGCTGATGAGTGGGTTTTTCCTCCCTATTTTAGTCTTGGCCAATTCCCACCCACCAGCCAGCTCTCCCCAATAATATGACAGTTTCCTACCTGGGAGGGAGAAGGCTAACACATGCTTCCTCCGAGGCACGTGAAGCCACCAACCGTATCTTTTCAAACTGCTGCTCATGCAACATAGCACTGCGTAACACAGTTGAAGGACAGTGTATGCCATGCCTCCCACCCAAAGATCACGGCCAATTTTTCATATGCATGAGCTCACAAACAGTTGCAAACTCACAGCTAGTGTTGCTGTGATTGATAGGGGAGAGAGTGTATGCCGTCCCTCCCACCCAGAGTGCACGGCCAATTTTGCTCCCTTGACTCACGGCCATGAAAGACCGTGGGATCCGGAACTTGTCAGGATTCAAATTTGCAATCACCAGACAATAGGGCAAACATTTTTCTGTTGTGCCACTCAAGAACCAGCTATTTTATGGGCACATGCTGTCAGTCACTTCATCCTCCCTCATACTCTCTCTCTCTCTCTCTCCCTCTCTCTCTCTCTCTCTCTCTCTCACACACACACACACACACACACACACACACACACACACACACACA
>JANDJT010000131.1:15488734-15500654 GCA_024331685.1 Stegophilus panzeri | reverse complement strand
ATGGAGGAATGGTCTCAGATCCCTTGTCATGTATTCTCCAACCTCATCAGGAATTATAGGAGAAGACTCAGAGCTGTTATCTTGGTAAAGGAAAGTAGCACAAAGTATTGACTAAAATTGTGCCAATAATTGTTGCAAACCTATATTTAACAAAAAAATTTTTTTTTAAATAAACCTGTGTTTTGTTTGCAATTGTTTGATATCCATGAGAGCAGAGCATTTTTGTGAATTTGTTTGAATAAAAGATCCCAAATTTAAACAATAAAGACATTTTTTCACAGACTTCTTTGCTCATATTTACCAAAAGGTGCCAATATTAGTGGAGGGCACTGTAAATACAAGAGTGACTGTGGTGTAATAATCACATTAATAATACCATCCTTTATCACTGAACATAAAGGGCAGACATGCATGTATCTAAGCTTCAGGTTTTTAAAATGTTTGACATATGTGGCAACCAGGGACAACCCTCCATATGGTCAAAAAAAGTATATATAGTTCTGAAAACTACAGAGCTTCCTGTACAAAAATTGGTGTCTTATTTGCACTAGCCTCACCATTATCTCTTAACTTGACTGTTAATAACTGAAATAACGCATAAAGTTCTGTTCTATTGGCTCAATTTCTCGTCATTCATTTCTAATTATTAGTTCATTTAAAAAAAAAAACATTAAAAAAAAAAAAAAAAAAAAAAAAAAGAGTGTGTAAGTACTCTTCTCTGTGTTGTTGACGCAATGGTGCAGGAGTTTTCTGGACTTTTGATTACAAATGAAATGGATTAGACTTATGTCCATTTCGCTATGGCACATAGTGATCCAACAACCTGAGAAAAGGGTCACAATAATTGTGTGAGAATGAATGAATAAATAAATAAATAATAATAATAATTAAAAAAAAAAAAAATCATCACACATAGCTAACACACACACACACACACACACACACACACACACACACATACAGAGCATTTCCTAAACTGGCTCCTGCCACATGGCTGCTTCACTGTGATCTTTGCAGTCAGACTATGAAGGCTAGGCTATAAAATAGCCCAAATAAAAACATTTTGTTGACATTTTGATAAAATATAGTTTTTTCTCGTTACAGCAGATATATCAAAGTACGTTATCAGTAAAAAACAAACAAACCCCAAAACACTTTCGGGGAAAGAATTCAGTCGCAGTGATATCCGACTGGTTTTCCCAGACTGCCACACGCATAAAGTTTCAGTAACTTGGAAACGAATTGGACCGCTGTATAAATCAAACATTCTCTTGTTGGGCCAGCAGTCCATTTCTGATACACAGACCTCAGTTTCTGGATGTTGGAGGAAATCCCAGAATGCCTGTAGATGCCGTCTACAATGCCATGCTTCTCAATAAACTCCGAGCAGCTTTTTAAGACCTCGGGAACTAAAATGTCGAACACAAACAGGTCTGAATATAACAATCTGAGCAGTGTTGAAAGTCGTATTTGAAGCCTGTGTGTCTCGATACCATCTAGTCCTGAGTTGAGAAGGTGTTCTCCCAGGTCGCAGCCGAAGACCCGCTCCTTCAGGATGCCCCTCTGCTTCAGCTTCTGCTTGCTGGGTCTGGATTTCATGAAGGCTCGCAGGAAACCCATCAGCTTGCCGTGCTTCTTGGAAACTGCCACAAGGGGGCGACAGAGGAATGATGAAACAAATGTGCATTCTTTTAGCTCTAGCTTTCCAGAACGCGACGACAGGTGAAGAAGAGAAGGCCGATTAAAAAAAAAAAAAAAAAAAAAAAAATGTACGTAATGTCAGAGTTAGAAGACGCTTGTATGTGGAGTGTGTATATGCATAATGCCGACATTATACACCAGATAGTGATAGAACAGATGTAGTGTTAATCCATGTCAGCCTTTGGTAGCTAATGTATGTCGTTAAGCACGATTGAAAAGAATATTTCATACAAAAATGCCAACAATGAATAAAAGCCAAGAGGCAACCATTTCGTTTAGACAGCAGTTGCTGGCCCCCTGCTCATTAATAGCATTTTTGGGTGAAGAATCCCTTTAAGTGAATATCAGTGGAATGAGTTTGAGAGATCAGGATTAAGCTAAAACCAAAATAAAAAATATTATACTGATCGACCAAACAACAGCTTCTCATTTATACAGCGAGACGCCTGAGCAGAGGGAAATAGTCACGACGTTTCGTAATGATTTTATGCCTACTCCACTCGGCCGCCCACTCCTGCTCTCCACGCAATCTGCTCGTTGTATAAATGGCTCAAATTCTAGTTGCACACTTCGGCTGGGTTTAAGGACAAAACAAAACGTTAGGGAAAGCCAGAGGAGAGCCTTGTTTTGCAACAGAGAGAAGGAGTGTTAATTTCCGCTCGAAAGGTGTTACCAGTGAGTCTTAGGAACCAAGGCTGAAAAACTGAGAGAGAAAGAGATACAGAGAAAGAAAAAGACAGATGGTCTAAAGATACAGCACAGGTCTCAGAGAGAAGTAACATACAGATCAATCAGAATTGCTATAAACAAACGGGTTGCAATGCCAATAAAGCGTTGTAGCGGACCAAGACTACATCCACAAGAGATTTTTTGGTGTCTCGGATATGCATGGCTGGATATACATAGGCCTGCTTGTAGATGGTCTGTGAAATTGTCAAAGGTATTTTGGGCTCACAGTGGCAGAGAGATGTCTTAGACTACCATAAATTACGATAACAAACACAAAAACACAAATACACGAGATTTGCAACACCACAGTAACAACACAACACAAAAACAAATCTGACAACAGAATAATTTAGGGAAACAACAATGAAAATGTTTCCTCTTTCTACCACCAAAACCCACCACAGGCCTTAAAAGCATTACTTGTTAATCGCAGCACATCCAGGCTGTGGGGGTGAGAGTTTGTGTTCTTACACCAGAATCTTAAACTAAAACTATTTAACATAAATCAAGAAAAAGGTAATGCATTATATTAATATTCTGATTAGAGGTCGATCAATCGGCACCGATAACTGATTGCTGAAACTATCGGTTATTGGCAAGAATTCACATCGATGGTTTTTCCTGGTTGAGTCTGAGGAGCGTCCGCCGTCATTATTCGGTACGAGAGCGGCCTCTAGAGGTGAAATAAAAACCATCACTGACAAATTTCCTTGTGTTATTTTAAGTGTTTTTTTATTCATTTCGGATGTCTCTATTTTTATGTTATTTGGAGTGTTACTTTTTGGTTCAGACTGGATGTGTATCATTTATTTACTTTAATATTTATTAATAATTGATATAAAGTTGCAATCAAAATTATTCATCCCTCTTTGCAAATCAGGTTTATTGTCAACATTTACAGACATTTACAGACAACTAATGAAGCCCTTGATTCGTTGCATCAGGTGTGCTTGAGACAACACCTGTTTTGCATATTTGTGCTGTTGTGAGGGATTCTATTCAGGGTGTTGAATCATTGTGAAACTGGAGAAGTCATTATAAGTTGCATTTTCAGTTGAATTTGGGGAAACCACTTGAATCTAATGTGTATAGTGTTGAACTATTTCAATTGCTTTTGTTTGATTTGTTCATCAAACAGCTGAAAGTCTGTAAGTTTTGACAATAAACCTGATTTGCAATGGGGGTTGAATAATTTTGATTACAACTGTATATTAATATTTGTATATTTATTTCATTAAAAAAGTACAGTATATTTTCATGGTACAATCAGTACTGTTAATTTCTTTAATAAAGTTCAGCAATATTTCACTTTGAGTGTTATGTTTTCATTCAGTATCATTATAATAACAAATCGGTTGATTAATCAGTTATAGGCAGGTACTGCCCGACTTAGTTATCAGTATCGTTAAAATCCACTATCGGTCGACATCTAATTCTTACATATTTGCTTATGTTTATTCAATAAAACTGTTAAATCACAAAAAAAAAAAACCAAATGCTCAACACCTCTTCAAACACATAGCTGGATGTGCTGCTTTAGCATCAAGTAACATTTTAAGACAAATACTTCAGTTGTACTTCTAGTTCTCCAGAACTGCCTGGAATCGTTGTCGCTGTCGTTTCCCTGCATCTTTTTCTGTTGCCGGACTTGTTTTTTTTGTTTTCTGATGATATTGTGGTAAAGTGCATTTGCATGTGTTGTCGGATTTGGTTTTCTGCCATGGTAAGTATGTAGTGTTCGTCTCTTGGCCACCGTGTCCGATATACTTCTGTGAATAGTGACTGGGCTTATAGAGGTTTCGTATAGGATCGTACAGCTCTGCATGTGAATTCATTCATCTTCAGTAACCACTTTATCCTGGCATGCTGTTGGGAGGTAAGAGGAAACCAGAGAACCCAGAGGAAACTCGTGTGGTCACAGAGAATACATGTGAAACTCCACACAAACAGGAACCCAAGCTCAGGTTTGAACCTGGGACCATGGAGATGTGAGGCAACACTATCTGCTGTGCCAAACTTCAATTAGTGTCTTCTTCACCTTGCTCAAAATCTATGGGAATGACTGAAGCCTTACCCAGATTAGCTATCCTATTGGCTGACTTATAGCCACATAAGGGTACACTCTGTCAAAACTCTAGTAAACTTTTTTAATGGCCAACAGAGCATTATTTCCATACATCATTCTCAACAGGTTTGTCTTTGACGGATATCAAAAAGTGCATTTGAAAGCGGCCTAGCAGGGGAAAAAAAAAAAAAAAAAAAAAAAAAAAAAAAAAAAAAAAAAAAAAAAAGTTATTGGCCTTCTTAAAACATTCCAACTAAAGGTTACAAAAGAACGTTTCAATTTGCAGCATTTGGAAGGCAAACCAAAAGTGAAATCTTTAAAACGAGAGATTTACCAGGAGAAATAACTGATACTGTATATAACTCTTACCTGATGTGGGAGAAGGTGGACCAGGCGCATTGGCGACTCCAGGTCTAGAGCTACCTGCATCACACTCTACAATAATAATAAAGGCAATTAGTAATTATGAACAAATGGTGGAGCGTATGAAGATGGATGAATGAAGAATGATGAGCAGTACCTATCTTGGCAGCGGGAGTGCTGACAGACTGAGGCATCTTCTCATTGATCAGCTCTACGCACTCGCTGGGAAAAAAGCCAACCTACAGCATAAAACATAAATGATTGAATTAGAATCTGATCTCGCTTAATGACACACTTAATCTGAATATATTACCAAGATTAACAATGATTGAAGCATGGTTGGGATCAGTCAGCATGGCCCATGCGTCACTTTTTATTTATTTAGCATTTTACATGCAATGTAATCGCTTCTAACCATAGCTAATTGAAAAGACTGATGAGACATTTTTCCACCTTTATGCAATATTATTACAACAAAATGTTTCAGGGAGGAGAAAACAAAAAATAACAAAAAACTGGTTGCATAAGTGTGCACACCCCTTAACTAATACATTGTTAAAGCAGCTTTTGAGTGTAATACAGCACTCAGTCTTTCTGAACAAGTGTCTACTTACTTAGCACATCTTTATTTGACAATTTAATTCTGCTCTTCCTTGCAAAAATGCTCCAGATCTATCAAATTGTGAGGGGGATCTCCTGTGCAAAGCCCTCTTCAAGTCATTCCACAGGTTTTCAATAGGATTTACATAGATCATAGATTCTTGCTGTCTTGGATTTGTGCTTTGGGTTGTAATTGTGGATTAGCTGACTAACAGATGCCTGCAGGTTTTGTGCCAAAATATAGCTATCCATGATTCCTGTCATCCCGAATAGAGCCCCAGTCCCAGCTACAGAGAAGCTGCTCCATAGCATGATACTGCCACCACCATGTTTCTCTACCTTGGTCTCAACAGACCATAAATTTTGCCACATGATTTAGGGTGAATCAGGTAGATTTGTATGCTTTTTAATGAGAAAGAGCTTCCATCTAGCCACCCTATCCCATGGCCCAGACATGTGTAGGAGTGCCTACTAGTCGCCAGATATTTCTGCAGCACCTTTAATGCTGCCACAGGTCTCTTAGCAGCCTCCTGGAGAAGTTTTCTTCTTGTCCTTCTGTCAATGATGGCAGGACGTCCTGTCCTTGGTAATATCACATTGGCGCCGCATTTTCTCCACTTGGCCTTCACAGTGTTCCATGGTACATCTAAATGTCACAGAAATTCATCTGTACCCCTTTCCTGATCGCTAACTTTCGCCAATGAGATCCCGTACACGATTTATGAGCTCTTTGTGGCCCACAGCTTCAGCAGTTGGATTAAACAAAGATGTCAAGAAAATCCTACAGAAACAGCTGATCTTTATTTGGAGTTAATCAGAATCACTTTACTGATGACAGGAGCATGATCATTACTTTTCAGTGCTACTGGTTAATTCTGACCACAGTCACATGCCACATTATAAAAGGGTGGACACATGTATACAACCAAGTAATAGTTTTTCTTACAGGTAATTTGTTTTTCACTTGAATTTTGTTGGTTGTAGTATCACATTAAAAGGTGGAAAAAAGGTTTATTGGTTTCTTTTTTTCTTACATCAAAAAACCCTACAATTTTAACAGGGTACGATTTGTTATTTTTCCATGCAAACAATGCAAATATGAATTGGAACAAATGTAAAAATGTGTGTATTCATTGGTAAAACTTCAAGGTAAAACAGTGTATGACTGAGTACAGTATTTCTGGGGTAAGCCTATGTATACCATTAAAAATATTTTTTATAAATGAAAAGTGTATGTCCAATGTTGCCATCTCACTTGTTTCTGATCCATTATCTTCAAAGCTTGCTTGTATAATGGAATTATAAATAATGAGACCAGACTGCAACATGATAAAATCATGTCCAAGTGCCTTTATAGCCTAATAATTTTTATTAGCCTTGGATAATTTGTGCATTTTATTTAATTTGGGGTCCAAAGTGACACCTAAGTATCTAAATTCCTAAACCTCCCCCATTTCATTTTTATATTGTAATAGTTACTATGAAGTCTTCATGTACACAGTCATTTCTGTTCTTATTGAAAAGCACATAAGGTACGTTTCCGAATCCTTAAACAATTATTTGTCTTACTGCTTTGCTACAACTTTTCTTCTTTTATGTGTATGTATGTACTGAGAAAACTAGGGTTTATCTTAGGAATTAAATGCTTTAAGCTGGTACCTGAAAGCCATGTTTTCCTCTCCACCAGGTGGTCTCCTCTTTGGGTGGCATATCAATCACAGACAAAATATCACCGACCTTCAAAACCAGAGACGAAGTCTCAGTTAGAGTTGTTTAGGTTAAAGGTGAATGTTTGTGCTTCAGCTAGAACATCATCTCTACACTGATAATCAAGTTGAGACGCTGTTTGTAAACGACCAGGCTAGAATTTGTACAGCTACATGTGTGGTATATACAAATCATACAAACGACTTTAATGTGAGCTTCACAACATCCGTACGCATGAATCTGGAGTTTGTAGACAAAACAGGACCCCAAACTATCCAGCCACAACAGCTGTGAGCACAGCCAAAACACGCTTCACTACACGCCCGGTCCTGCCCAGGAACTTCTCCCTGACCCAGATAAGGAATGAAGAGAAAAAAAAAAAAAAAAAGTAGTGTCCACTTCTCGCCAGAGAGAGACGGGGTGGAAAGAGTTTAAGCAAGAGAGAAAAAGAAGGAGACAAGGAAGGATTTAAAAAAAAAAAGATTAATACAGACTATGGGGAGATGATAAAGAAAGGGAGAAAAACAAAATGCATGAAAAGAATTTAGAGGGAAAATATGCCATGCAACTACTCCGAGAAGGACAGAAAGCAAGAGCGAGAGAAACAGAGACTGAGAAAGAGGCAAAAGATGAAGTTGTACACAGGCAGACAGTAGAAGAAAGAGAGGCAGTGACAGGGAGTAAGGAGAGAGTGACAAACAGACAAAGAGTAGTGGGAAGAGAGAGAGAGAGAGAGAGAGAGAGAGAGAGAGAGAGAGAGAGAGAGAGAGACAAAGAGAAAAAAAAGAATGACAGTAGAGAGAATAAAAGCTAGGAGTAAGTGAGACAAAGAGATAGAGTAGTAGAAAGAGAGAGACAAAGACAGCGTATAGAAAATAAAAAAAAGAACAAGACAAGGAGTAGAAGAAGATGAAAGAGTGAGAGAGAGAAAGAGAGACAGAGACAGACAGAAGGCAAAAGAAAGGCTGACACAGGGAGTTAAAGAAATGAAGAATGGGAGATAGAGACAGGAGGCAAAAAGAAAGACAGTCAGTTGCAGGAAAGAAAGAAAGAAAAGAAAGAAAGAGGTAGCAATATAGTAGGAGACACACAGAGAGAGAAAGAGAGAGAGAGAGAAAGAGAGAGAGAGCGATAGAGAGAATAAAAAGAGAAAAGAGTCCTAAATGTGCCAGGTGACCCTGTTCTTTGGCCCAGAAAGAGCCACTATATAGAGCAGAGACTGGGGAGGGAACAGGAATAAAGCAGATGAGAGGATGATGATGGTGATGACGAGGAGAAGAGAAGAGGAGGAGTGGGACAGAATAGCAAAGTGTGGAAGTGAAGAATCAGGCAGAGACACAAGCACTGAAATACAGCCAGCCAAGTACCTAGAAAGAAATGTTGAAAAGGCGAACCTTACTGTACGTTTCTTTTCAATGTTTAGCTAATTTCAGCAATAATCATTCCCAAGCTTCCATCAAGTACTGCTATGTTAATATTCTGAAGAGAAGCATTAAGAAAAAAAAAAAAATCATGAGAAGAACTACTGAAGTCATCATTTTATGCTTTTTTTCCCCTCCACTTGAATCATGTAGACCTTTTTGTCCATTTAGGCATTTTCTGGCATTTCTACCAATATCACTATACAACTACTGTATTGCTTAAAGGCCCCTTGAAGTGCCTTGAAATGTGCAGCGCTATTTGATATATTGACGTAATTTCCATTGAAACTGGAAGTCAGGGCGAGACATAACGAGTGGCTCCTCCCCCTTTTTAAATAGCCAACAGCGTTTAGCTTACCTCACAGCTCGGGCTAAGCCGTACTTGACAGTCACAAATTCGTGAGCTGGAACAAATACCTCCTCCTACAAGCCGTTTCCTTCTTAACCAACAATTAGGAAACTGAATAAAACGCGCACGTTTGTACAGCCAAAGACACATTCATGACCCATGCTTGTTGATATGATTTCACTTGCTCAACAATGACAACTTGGTGATTTTTATAATGCTGGGGGCGGGACACTTCAGATTCTAGAGAGCATTTGATTGGACAGAATATGAGAAGCTGAAGTGCAGAATGAGGTCATCAAAATTGTCGATCCGTATTCGTGGTAGAGAGAGAGAGAGAGAGAGACTAAATTTTGAATGCACATATCTTCTAAATGTGAATCTTTTCACAGTCATTGTTTTGGAGCACACTAGCTTATAGATAACCTTAAGGCTGACATGTTTATAATAAAAGCCACAAAAGTACACCTTGGATTTCATGGGGACTTTAAACTCTACGTTCTTTCCTCTGGATAAGTTATAATAGAATTGAATGGGGTCTTCAACATGCACATTTACCTCAATAGAAATCTCATCACTGGCTTGGGCTGTGTAGCGCTTGATGACGTGCGCTGCTGCGATCGCTGGGACATTTAAAGACGCCTCTTCCTTTAGCAGAAACCGATTGCCATGATTGTCGATCTGAAAGACACCGATGACACCTTATATATGATCTGTCTATAAGAGATTAGTTAAATGCTATGGCACTTCACCAATAAATAAATAAATTAATTTAAAAAAAAAAAAAAAAAAAAAAAAAAAAAAAACCATTTAACCACTAAAAAAAAATACATTTAAAGGTAAACGGCAAAATTACAGCAGGCTACCAGACGAACGAATGAAGAAAAAATAAATAAATAAATAAATAAATAAAATGCAGAAATGCAAAATTATCAGGATCTGCACTACCTCTCTTTTTATTATGTATAGAAACAAACATATTTCTCTTTCTTCCCCAAATCCTTCTAATAACTAAAGAAAAGAGCACAACAAGGCTGATGTTAGAGGACAGTAATCAAAGACTGAGTGGTGTGACGTGTTTTATTTTTACTACAGCTTTTCCTCTGACATTGGAGACTCCTTCCATGAACATTCCGTTACTATAAAACACAGCCGATGAGCTCATGTGATTGTAGAGAGCAATATGCATGCCTCACCTCCATCCAAGTGAGCACGGGCCCACAGTTCAGCTTACTGTCCACGATCACGGAGAGACGGCTCAGGTACTCTGAGAGCATGGGAGTGAAGAGCTGAGAGAGAGAGAGAGAGAGAGAGAGAGAGAGAGAGAGAAAGCGAGGCAAAGGAAGAGATGAGATATGTATATAAATATAGAGAGCTTACAAAATTACGATTAACACAAGAGAGAAAGGCGATGCTTGATCCATAACCACAATAGTCACATGACCAAATACTGATGCCATACAACCCGGCCTATATAAACTGTTAGCAAGTTAAAGGGTGCCATCTGTTCGCTTCTTACCTCCACTCTGTCCCCGAGCTCACAAAGTGACGGCAGGGGCAGGAGCTGGGAGTAACGCCGGTCATAGATGCACTGGTGCAGGTGAGCGTCCAGGGTGCGAAACTCCTCGTACGTGCGGCGCACCATCCACATCTTACCCTGTAGACAGAGAGGAGGAAGGGTGAGAAATGAGGAAAGAGAGAAGAAAGAAATGAATATTAAGTGTGCATAAACGAGTGTGGCTAAAAGAAGTGACTGAGGTTAAACTAAAGTTGGAAAAAAAAAAAAAAAAAGATGAGAAGCTTAACAAATGTTGCTAAATAAACAGTATGTACATCAGCTCTCACCTGGCAGGAGACCTGCACGAGGAAGACGAGGTCTTTGGCATTGGCTGAGCTCCAGCTAGCATCGCTTTGTTCGCTAGCAAACTGAAGCTGATGGGACACACACACACACACACACACACACACACACACAGGTAAGTGAGTCCAAAAATTCTGATTTCTCCAGAAGCCCTAAGAGATTGTTAGAGATATAGTTTCTTTCTTTTTTCTCGTGATCGCTACATAACAAAAGTTGTTTTCACGTGATCACGACTGAATTTTCTCGTGATATCGATATAACATGTTTTTATTCTTCTGGAGGCAGAAAAAGCTTAGCGCAATCCCACAGCATCGTGGATGAAGAAAATGACTTTTTAAACTTTGATCCGGGACTTGCTCAAGCTGAAATAGCTCCGTGTCTTTCAGTGATTGACGACTTCCACATTAGTGTCGGACACTTGAGAAGGCGGCTGTCAGGTCTACAACTTCATCGTTTGAGACAATACAGTGACCCTGGTTCTCCTCTGGGACACCCCTCTCTCTTAATGCGGAGATAAAATCGATGTCTACAGCGGGCAGTTATTACATTTATGACGGCGAAGACGCCAACGTGCACGCAAAAACCAGTCCCTTTCAAAAGGCGCAAGATTTTCTCATGTTAAAAATACGAGAAAACAAGAGAAAGAAAGAAAAATAATAATAATAATAATAATAATAATAATAATAATAATAATAATGCATGGCCTCTTAGGGCTTCCGTAGATTTCTGTTCGTTCGCAATAATCTTTTAGAGTACAAGTCATTCTGAAAATCAAAAGTTGATTAGAGGAAATGGGAAGATCCCTGCAAAACACCACCACGCACAATAATCTGTTTCACATCCTTGTGGCCCTTATCAGCTTCCCCTTAATCACCCAAGCCTGTGAAGCACTCAATTTGAGATTATTATTATTTTTTTTTTTACATTTAATTTTGATTTTATCAACAGAACACCACATAATGGACTGGTCTGAATTACAGTGCATCAGGATCCTACAGGTCTGTGGAGCCATGACGAATTCCTAGACCTCAAACAGCTGAGCAAAAACTTCTTCCTGAGTGGGGAAAATAACTGTGGCATTAAAAAAAAAAAAAAAAAAAAAAAAAAAAAAAAAAAAAAAAAAACCC
>JANDJT010000131.1:15416264-15483471 GCA_024331685.1 Stegophilus panzeri | reverse complement strand
ATTCACTCACCACAAACACAAACATTTCTACTTCATCACTGAACATCAAACTGGTAATATATAATATCAACTTTTTTTTTATATATGAACATTAACTGGATATGAAATATACTACCCTATATACTACTATATATTTTTCTGTGCAATATATACTTTATATATCTTCATTTAGATCTTCCAGCGGTGTACTGGCACTTTAATTCAGCGCAAGCAGTGCGGCAAAAAAATTAATAAAATAAAAAAATTAGACTTAGGTCGAATAGTCCATCAACCCGGAAGTGTCTCTCAGATGTCATGGTTCATTTTAATGACGTATAATAATTTAAACCATGGAAGAGTCTAGAGCAAGCTGAAACCCTATCAAGAGCTTAAAATATTTGTTCCGTTTAACTATTTTTAGGAATAATACAAGCTCATCACTCTTTCAAGCCTTTATTCGAAAATCACAAACAAAATGTTTGTGTTTGATTTTTAAGCCTATCTCGCCGGAAGCAGTACGCCATCTGGGTATTTCTCGAATACTGAGAATTCAGACATACTACCCCTCTGGCGTACTGCTTTTCACCTACTGTTTAGTAGGGTAATACATGATTTCGGACGCAGCCATAGTCATATCATAATGCGACATTACGCAGACGGCTTTAGTAAAAAACAAAAACAAAAGTGCATGATCATGTTAACATGAGGCCTTTCAGTATCAACATGCATACTACACTGGAACAGTACCATGATGCCGTGAGTGATATTTGCATATCCCTCTCAATTTTGTAAAAGGAAGTGAAACTAAAACGCTTCCTGTTTTAGAATTCAGAGCAGCTCATTGGGGAGGAGATCGTTTTGGATTCAGCATGCATGAAACTAACCCTGGCCATACACAGTCACTCAGCACTCGGAGTTTGTTATGGGTTATTGCAGTTCAATCACTTTTATTGATACAGAACAAACAAAAATTATATAGAATAGCAGTAAAATAAAGAAATCTATTATCTAGTCACTCTTAGATCCCAATAAGTGAGAAGTCTGAACTCGGAATTACACAAAATTTCTAGCTCAGCACGTTCGTGCTACAAAAAGGGGTTGGGGGGGGACCTACCATGGACGCCTCCATGAAAGTGTGTTGTTAGCAACATGCTAGCCAACTAACATTACTGGTCATGAGTTTATGATGTATTTATTTTCTTAAAAAAAACAAAACTGCTATATGGCAGTGTCAATATCAAATGTGTATGTTCCTTGATAAAGGAAACACTACTAAAAATTAATTTAGTGGATTTTAGTGATATTTTATTTACCGTTGACAGTGTGAGCGGCCATGTTGGCATGACATCATGCGCTGCGCTGAACTTGGGGTTGAGGAGACCTTCCCGACTTTCTGGGTAGGAATTTTCCTAGTCGGAGGTCTGAAATTCCCAGTTACGAACTTTAGCCTAATGCGTGATCTCCAAATCAGCTTTGTAAACCAAGTTGCTTGTGTTTTTAATGAGTTTTAAATTATTTCATCATCCAAGAGCAATTAAACAATGAACAGGTAGAAAAAGCGTTTGTGAAATAAAAGTTGCTTCACAAATGTCAAGTTGCAGCGAAATTACTCAGCTTTTTAATATTTGCCAGACCTTCAGGAATAAAGATGCTCTGCTTGTTCAAAATAACCCAAAAATGCACACATTAACCAGTCCCCTCCAGGACGTTCAGAGGAGCGTGCGATTTTTAAAAATTACTGCAGATTTTCTGCAGATTTGGGCCATGACGCATCATGTGACGTCATCACAACGCACATTCGGCCAAAGCCCTCTTCGATTCACGTGCATCGAACATGAGCACAGCTAAAAGGTCTCATTTACCAACAAACATCACCGCTAAAGGCCATGCGAAACAATTTCCTGCAATTGCGATTTTGCCAATTCAACTAGTTTTCCGCAAAAAAGCAAAATTACCTCACAATTTTTTTTCAAAAACCGCAGCAAAATCGAACTTTTTTGGCTGCAACAATCGCAAAACAACTCTGCGAAATCCTGTACTGACTGATTAACCATTGGTAAACAGATAAACAGGCTACTGCCTTTACTGTTACCAATTTCAAAAGGTCATTTTTGGGAATAACAAGAAATAATGATTTTCGTTTGTACCACATGCAAGTGGATGTCTGGTGAATATTAAACGCTAACCTTTACTCATGTCAGTTCCTGTCCTTCATCTGTCTCAGAAAATTAGTTTGATGCCTATCGCACAGTCCAGCCAACTTATTTGAAATAAATGAAAATCTGTAACACAAACTATTTTCTTACATGGCATGCATCATGACTCAAATGCACAGGCACATGTTATTCTATTTCATGAAATTATTAAAAGGATTACCCACCTCATTCAATCGGATAGAAATTTCATTCAACCTCAATTGGCTTAATCTATTCCTATGAGCATTGAATTGGTAACAAATCATTAGGATATTATATATTACTACTACTGAGTAAAGCTACTGAGTGCTTTCTTAAAGACACAAGTGGAAGGTAAAACTGTTAAGACACTAGATTTATTTAAAAAAACAAAAACAAAAAAAAAACAACCAAACAAACAAACAAAAAACCAACCCTCACAGGCGGAACTAGTATTAATTGTTATGCATAAATATGTGGTGTGCTATAGGTGTCTAATTAGAGTGATCAAGCTTTTGGCATTTTTCCAATTAGATTAGACAATAAAATAAGAAGTCACTAAACATTTAATAATAAAGATTTTTCAATTTACTTACCTAAATACCTATTCCTCAGTTAGATTTTCAAAATGTAGAGAATTTCATAGAGAATTCTATAATTTCAACAAACATTTAAAAAATGTAGGGTCTTCAAAATATTTTAGCCTGGAAGTGTACCTTATTTCAACATACAAACGTGCGTGAGAACTTGGCTTCTGATTCAGTTGATGGGTTCAATGTGTCGGGTAACAATTTACAATTTAAAAAACTGTGCCTGGAGCCAACAGCGAATATTTCTGCCACAGCTTCTCACCTTTTGCTCATCTTCCCCTTTAAGTTGGCAGAGGTGCCAACGGAGCGGGTGGCGGGCTCCCCAGAACTGTCCAGATTATCTGTGCTCCGAGCCTGGCGAGAAAAAAGAGGACACAGGGATATATCAGACATTTCAGACAGAAAAGTTTACTCTCATACTGCATGCCGCTGTACGGAACCAGTTCTCCACAATCACGCACACAAACACACACACACTTCCCCTTGGACATTACCTGATGAAGAAATTCAGTTTGTTAAACCATTGTCAGAGTCATTAACTTCTCCTAAACTTTGTTGTTTTGTTTTTTTTGAGAGAGAGAGAGAGAGAGAGAGAGAGAGAGAGAGAGAGAGAGAGAGAGAGCGCGAGAGAGAGAGAGCGAGAGCGAGAGTGAGAGAGAAACTACAACTCCCATATTGTTAGCAGCACTCTAACTGGATTTGCTCTCCTGGGAAGTGTGGGCTATTTTACTTCCTCTATTTCAAGTCGGCCACAGTAGCACAGATTTGGCCATTGTCTATTGGATCACAGCGAGAAAGGTGCTTGCACAGGGTAAATCAGCTTCTGGGACATTTGATCAAGCAGAAAGATAGACATCAGCTGGGGTTTAAGCCGTATCAAAGGTGCCAACATTGATGATAAAAAAAAAAAATCCTAGCATGCAGAGAGAGTGAGAGAGAAGAATGTTGGTAGACGAGATGGCTAAATTGTCCCCCAGACGCAAACCAACCGACAATAAGAAAACAGTGAGACAAACGTCCCGTCCGAGCGCTACTTAACAATTTGTGACTCCTGCATTTTGTTTTTTTTGCTGACCAATAAGACTACAGTCCCACCTACTTGGCATCTATTGGTTCACAAGACTGACGCTTGTGAATTCACAGATCAAGTTCACCTACATAAAACACAGCATGAAATGTTAACTGCTACCAGAAGCAAAGTTACGTCCTGTGTCCTTTCCCCTTCGGTGAATTGTCTTTTTGTGTTTGGCTTGCCGCTGCTTTAGCTGAAAAAGCAGCTACTCCTCTCCATTTGTCCCTCTTGCTTTGTAAATTATCTGAGCACGCAAGAACGTTTGGATTTGGTGCTCACTGGCTCATTTCCTGAATCTGAATTAACTTAGCTCTTAGGTTTCATTTATTTTATCATCCAAAAGCACTACAGCTTCGTCCTTCGACTCAATCTGCAGCTTGAGGCTCATTTTAGCGGCTCGCGTCTAGACAAAAATGTCGCCTGCAGACCAAAATACACGTTTGCCTGGTGTTTTGGTTCACACCTGAGTGCAATTACCAATCTAAACAAACTTCACTGAAAAGTAAAAAAAAAAAACAAAAAAACACCAGGATTCGATTCAAATGGACTAAACACTGCATATGTGAAAGCACCCTTTAAAGAATAATGCAGAATTAGAATACACCCATATATAAAACAAAGGAAAGTCAGTGCCATTAAAGTGCTGACAATATTTCCATCTTGAGAACTGTGATACATCATGAGAACCCATTATTGGGACATGTCTATGTTGCACCATACCATGTTACGCACGCTTTGTGCAGCTGATTCAAGCATTACTCAGTTTGATATCAGCGCACGCTGTGTGCTTTCAGCTCTGGGGTGACGAGATTAGACTGTGCCTTGCGTAGCTCACACAGATGAGCATTACGCTATTCTTGACAAAGGAAATGCCTCAGTAGTGTTGCATTATGACTTATAAAGCACATTCATGCTGGTTCTGGTAACACTGGTTAAGCTAAACTGTGTTGTAGTGGCTAGTCTGAGTTTGTGAAGTTTCGCCCACATGCCACCATTTGAGAGAAAACACCTTCTGACATGTTTATGGATGTATTGTGCAAACTAGGCTATTTCCCCTCAGGGTATCAGCAGCTCTATGCACGCTCACTTCGTTTCCCTACAACTCGGTCCAGTCACTGGAATTTTCTGACAGGAAAAATTTTAAGCCTTAAGCAGCACAGTCCAATTATTAGTAAAAGGCAAATCATATAAAGCCAGTAATATCTGCAAGCTGATTGGTTGACCTTAAAATAGAGAACATAACAGGAAAAGGGCGGCAAAAAAAAAATACCTGTCGCACTTACCGGCAAAGCCAACTGCATCGCACTGGGCAAGGAGAAACCTTTGGAAATGGTCAATACAAAGTTTACATCTTTCATTAAAAGGGATTAAAGTGACATGTAACCACATTGCAATTAAGCAACGGCAAGTTAGACAGCTGCCACTCCTTCAGTTTTGTACAGTTATGTCATAACGTTGTACATCAACCATTTGCCAGTGCATCCCGGTTCTAGTTAGTCCAGTTTATGCTTTAGGGAAAACCACAAATAAGCATCTCAACACATCCAAACGTAAACTGATTATAGCTGTTGATGCATGTAATACAACAAAACCGGCTTACCGGCTTTTCAGCAAGAGCTGAAACCTTTAATTTTGTCATTCATGAGCAGTTGAACTGGCTTGTATCCGAATTTGCATTACAGGCTATTTTCATTCATACGGAAGCATAGCAGGTTGTAGGGATAACATCTATCCCGAAACATAGTCTATATTTCACTTCCAGCTCTCCAGTCCCCAGTGTAACAGATCTGACCACATTTAAAAGGCTGAAAGCGTCTGGATAAAAGAAGCATGGCTATACTTTTCTGTCTGAAAATGGCAATTATCTACTCAAATATAATGCAAGGATAATCACATTTATCCCCGGTTCGCTATGGCTCTAGCAACAGCTGAGGTAAGAGTAGTCATGAGAGAGACAAGAAATCAATTCCAGCATGGCAACATGCCAGAATCTATAAAATGGTCCAAAAATACTAGAGTTACATTCGGCTTTGTGAATTCACGGCTTGGGGGGAAAAGGCAATTAAGTCATATAGTGATTTAGGAGTTCATACACAATTATACCAGACATATAAACTGGAGCGAAAGTATGCACTGACGATTACAAAATAAGAAAGAAGACACATTACGTCCTACACAAAGGACAATGCCCTGTATGAACACTGAAATGACAACACAATTACCACACAAAAAGTCGGATGAGCACTCATTCTCATGACAGTTCTCGAATTCACTTTACTTTATTCATGTCAAGCCTCATGGGAATCACTTTTCCAAACGGTGCCCGTTAATGCACTTGGAATATCCCACGTCTGTGCACTGGAACAGGGGACATTCTTCTTAGTAACATTTTTCTCAGCCTTCATTGCCTAACCAGAGCAGGAACAGAGGGTAAAATAAAATCCAACTTCTACCTGCAACTCTTACCAAAACACATGGGACGGGGGAAGAGTGGTATGCAAACATGCAGCGAGCAGAGAATGGTTTACGCCAAACAATCTGCCATGCTCCAATAATCAGAATACCTGGGTACTGTTGTGGAGAACAGAGAAGCTGAGTTGAGTCGTACTGTGCCAAAGCTCTCAAGATCAAACTCCCAAACCCAATTACGTTCTCAATCAACCAAAACACGGGACTGGGCAGCACACTGGGGTTTCCACTTGTCCGACGGGCATTTGTAAACCCCAGAGTATCTGTTATCAATAAACCAATTCAAATATCGCTCTGAGGCAAACATCTAATATTGACTAGTTAGTATGGTTGCAAATGGTCAGGGTTCTCATGGGTCCTAACGTACAAGCTGAGCTTCTGCAGTTTTTATAGCATAATGATGGTGGAGATCACTACCGACAACACTTCTATGGTTATAGTTGGCAATTTTGGATATAGTTGGCCTAATTAACAAGCTGTTATAGATTGGCCTACTCAATCTAAATTGTAAAAATTACAAAGCCATTTTTACCAGCGTGCCAGGACGCAGTGTAAGCTGGCATCCTGCAGTACGTGCAGTAACCCCACACCCGATCGCTGTGGCTAGCTCAGGTTTCTCAGTCAGGCTTTGTGGTACAGTGGATTACTGGAATGTGTCTTCACTAAACAGCTGCTACAGGTTTCATGGAGTTAAAATTCCACAAAACAAGACACTAACTGTATTGCAGACCGGAGCCCTATGATTAGCCTAATATTTATGTGCCAGACCACATTTGTTAACGCACCATTTTCCATATAAAATGCACAAGATAGAATTATACCACCTTCATGGAGACAAGCAGCATTTAACCTACATCCCACCACCACAAGAATGATGCGAAATATGCTTCATGTCTGAAAGGTATTTCTAATACTACACTACACTACACACCCTGATTAAGAATTTCGAGCTTTTTAACCATCTAGAGATTTCTCCTGGGATAATAGTGTGTGACAATAATTCACAACTTTCACAATACTAAATTACAAACATCACTAATATTATTCAGTATTCAATAATAGTAAATGAACACTATTCACTATCACCGCCAATCCATTAACATTTAAATGACACTAAAAAGAGAAATCCTAATGGTCCTAGAGTGGTACCTTGAGCATCCCTTTCTTCTTGAACATTCTGAAGGCTGGCGGCAAAGGTCAGAAACAGTGGCCACGATCGCTGTGTCATCTACCTTCTGTCGTCATCTTGTCATGCATCTCCGCCATTGTTACTCTACACTCGATCGCCTGACTTACATTACTGGAACCAAGACGTACACCGTTTTCAGTGTGATGGCATTTTCTGCTCTTACAAACTCTCTTTTTTTCTTCTTTACAAATGCCCCGTTTTCCTTCACTTGCTCCTTGTTGCCGTCACTGATGCACGCGCAGGCACCTGTTGAATATTTGATGTGATGAAGTGCGATCTGAACTGGGGTCAATTCCACAATTGAGGCTCCTCAGCTGTTCTGGGTGAAATGAGGTGGAGTTGCTCATATGACACTTTCCTTGCTGTGGAACCCGACAAATCTATACGTTTATAACATCTGAAGTAGGGCTGCACGATTATGGCCAAAACGATTATTTATCATGATTTATCACGGTTCCCTCGACGAAAACCCAATAGGATTTTCCCACAGGCTTTTGGATTATTGCAAAAAAATAAGCTCTTTGATCAACAAAAGTTTACAACACTAACACGTTTTGTCCATTAAGATTCACAAATAAAGACAACTTTTATGAAGTTTGAAGCCTAAATACAATCAGCAGAAATAAAAGCTAACTGTATGCTATAAACGAACTACACCACGGTCGCACGACTTCACCATTACCAAGCTTCCAATAACTTTTCTAAACTTGATTTAAAACATTTTCCATAATACGGATTTAGTCTGTAGATGAATTTTCATCCACCTTTTTTGGGGGAATTGTGCACAGCATACCCGAACCAGTTTATCTGCAAAGTTTTTTCCTGTTGGCGTGATTACGTTTAATATGTCCTCGACAACGTCTGTAGTCCTATTTAGCAACTTGTTAACAATTGCCTTTTTCAATACACACAAGTTTTTTTTAAAAAAAAACCTCACGAGTGGGGTATTACTGGTGTATTTTATGTCGCAGAATAAAACGTGAAAATATTTTGAGCTTGTGTTCACCACAGACCTTATTTTAGGGTTTTAACCAAAATCCCATTCAAAACAACCCATTGACTTTGGGACGATGGAACCAAATGGCTAAAATGCTAACTCGATTCTGGTTTTTGGCATTACAAAATGATGTCATCCCTGCGTTACTCTATGGTGACTGGCTGTAAGTTTAGGAAGTGCTTAATTCGATATTTATACTAATTATTCATAAGCTATTGAGCAATTATCTAGAACAGCACAGCTTTGACCATAGTGCTTGTTATAATATGTTAGCACTTCTATAGTAAAAATACTCCCCAGTCAATCACAGTGACACTAGCAAATCGTGGGCGAGTGTGAGCTCATGTATGCGGAAGAGGACAGATAGCGATTTCCTTCGAAATGTGTGTTACTTGCCCTGAGACACAGCATGAGCACCAATTCAAACAGATGTGGAGGTTGGCTTTATATGTCTTGGTGGAAGTACATGTTTGTACCAACCCTCCCTGGTTGGTAGCTGTCGTATGATAGGGGGTGGGAATTGGCAAGACCAAATTGGTTCGCTGATGTTCCATAACATGTTACAAATGTTAGGGTTAGAAAATTGCTGTAGCATATGAGTACTAAAGCAGTTATTAGAAAATGCATAATACTCAACATAACGTTATCAAGAAACAAGATGGCAAATAATTTCAACATATTGCGATAGAGTCTGTAAAAGAATATAAGAAATTTTGTTGGGTAAACTTTACTAAATTAGATCTTTTAATAAACATGTTAGCTGTTGGCAAATTGAGTCAAATATTTTTTAAAAATAAAATTAAGAAAAATGTACTGTTGGCGTTCGGTCCTGTAGTGCAGCGAATGATCTTGCTCAAGCTACTCCATGTCCCTAACTTCCCATCATAAACCCACTACAAAAGCCACTTCCAGTCAATAAAGCACAGATACCTTTGCCTAGAAGAAACAAGGAAGCGCTTCAATGCTAAATATACACAAAGCCTTATCCTCAGAACGGGCCCATATAGAGAACTTGGTAGTACTGCTATAGAACAACTGTACATTCTGGAGGGATTAGACAGCACACTGCAGGAGCACAAGCACAACACACACAAATGAAACTCACAAGTGACAAACATGCACATACACACATCACACAAATACGTGGAGACAACATGCACATCAACAGGCACGGGCAGATCTGGGTTCAAATTTCAGTGGGACAGCAAGTGAACCTTAAGTCAATATCGGAGTCATTATAACGTCATAAATTCAGGAGCATTGTTAGCTTAGGGATGAAATCAGTAACCATAACATTATGAATGCCAAAACATAGTCAATATTCCAGATAATGTCTTATGAAAAGTCTAAGAAATGTTTGGCAAATAAAAAAATAAAAAGCAGTGGCTGTGAATACTTCGATAATAGAAAAGCTGGTGGTATACTAAATGAAAAAGACTTAAAGCATCAGTTCATTAAGATCAACTTGGTGTGGGATAACCTGAAAAGAAAACCGCTGAAAGCCAATTTTGGGACATCCCTCATTCTGTGATTGGTCAAAACAGATCACATGGCCTCTTGCGTCACTAGACGGAGTGGCAGTTTGAATCCAGGTTCCGTTGGTTTTCTCGTGGTTTTTTCCCCTCAGTGTTTGTAGCAAAACACATTTGAGGAAAAACTCATACCACCAAAAGTGATACAATCATATTCTCTAGTTATTATCTTACAAAAAATATACCATATATCTCTTTGTACTCCTTCCAAACCTACTGCATTGCCAGACATTTGAATACTGCAAACGAGACAATCCTAGCAATGTTGGTGGATGAGATGGCTCACTTTTTTTTTTTTTTAAACGATGTCTGCCAAGCAACACTAAGAAGACAGCGAGTCTCCTCAATTTTATTTTTTACTGAGCAAAGAGCTCACAGTCCCACCCACTTGGTTACTACTGGCTCACAAGCCCAAACCTCAAGAATTCACAGGTCAAAGTTCACCTAGATTAAGTCTGGATGTACCTAAAGCAAAGTGAAAGTAAAAGCTACCGGAAGCAAATGTCTTTCATGTCCTGCGTCCTTTCAGTTTCAGTGAACGTCAGGCAAATTTATCTGAAAAAGCAAAAATGCGTAGCTTTAAAGCGTCGTAGTGGTAAAATTGTAAATGCTATGGCTAAACCATAGACGCTAGCATCTGCACGGCTTTTAAGGTCAAACAGCATGCTTAAAATTGTGTTATGAAGTCGATGCTTACTTTTCAAACCCATTCAGCGTGGCTCTTTTTTAATATAATGAGGATTGAGTGTCGGCAGTGGTTCGCTTGCATTTTGTTCTTTGGACATTTAAAAGTATACCACCAGCTTTATTTAGCATAAATTTGAATTTTGTATGAACAAAATGAATTCTTGTAGAATACGGACATTTGCATCTTTAACCAGTTTTTTTTTTTTTTTTTTTTTTTTTTTTTAAAAACTTCATCACCCATATAGTGGAAAATGCTGAGCACAGGATGATAATTAGTCTATGTATAAATTCCATTGCTTGGTTCAGTTGCTGATGATTGTAAATTGAGTTGTTGAACCCCAGTCTGCGATCATGGAGTACAGGTGAAGAGGAAGGTACACTTACCAGGCATTTCTGTCAGGCTCATTGCTCGCATAAACACGACGCATTTCCGAACCCAGTGGGGTCCTGACACTTGGCACAAAAAAAAAGGGGGGGGGGTAGAATAAAGGCCATTTTAATGCCATGGATTTGACTGTGAGATCAAATGTAAAGACAAAAGACAAAGGTGGAACAATCAACCCCCATTTATGGCAGTGAAAATGAATTACACAGTGAACCAGACATGCATCATTTTCAGTGTGTCACAGTTCTTGGGCAGAAATTGCATCATAAGAAAGAGATAACAGGAAATGTTCAGGAGGTCACGTGACCATGGCTGAAAGTCTCCTTACTGATAAGAGACCATAAATAAACAAATGGCTAGGTCCTGATACAGAAAGGACTCATTTGAGGGAATCAAATCCCCACAGATCTACATACTGACAATCGGCTGTAGTCTATCTGTTTTCTGGTTTCTCGAACAGAACGACCTACTGTTATAAAAAAATAAAAAATAAATAAAATGAGTAAGTACATTATGATACCAAAAGGCATAATGGCAGCCATTCTGAACCTTCAAACTGATTTACAGGAATAAAAAAAGTTTCAATTATACAGTTTTACTACTTGTATACATGCAATACAGTGCATAAAATCCAAATACAGTTTAAGAGCTTCAGTTCATGTTCACATCAAACATCAGAATTTGGGAGAAAAAAAAAGAAAGAAAAAAAAAGTGATCTCAATAACTTTGACCATGGCATGGTTGTTGGTGCCAAACAGGCTGGTTTGATTATTTCCAAAACTGATAATCTCCTGGGATTTTCACATACAACAGTCTCTACAATTTGACACAGAATGGTTTCAAAAATATTTTTTTTAAAAACCCCACAAGACATCCAGTGAGAAGTGTTTTAGTGGGCGGAAACACCTTGTTGATGAGAGGTCATAGGAGAAAGGCCAGACTGGCTCCAGCAGACAAGGCGGCTAACTCAAATAACCACTGTTAGATTTCCAGTATCTCAGGAATCTCAATTATAATTATAAATTATACCCCAACGGGTTCGGAATATACCGCACCAGGGAAGAAAGAAAAACACCTACCCTGGTCCGGAGTACTCTCACTTTTGACACCAAATTGTTAGAGATAAGGAATCTCAGATTATGTCTTTCAGTCCTCCGTCAGCCTTTTCAGCCTTTTACTTCTCTTAACTCTTAGTTTTATGCTATGTGTGGTTGACCGCAGAGCGTTCAGGCCTGGGATGTCTCTGTGAACAGCATTGTGTCAGTGTGTGTTCATTTAGACTCTCCAGGCCTGAATGCTCTGCGGTTGAGGCAGATGGCCTACGAGAGCAGAAGACCACATCAAGTTCCACTCCTGTCAGTTAAGAACAGAAATCCGAGACTACAGCAGGCACAGGCGCACCAAATCAAGACGGCTGGAAAAAAAAAGACTGGGTGATGTTATCTGTTCAGTTTATGGTGTTTTACGTGAACGTTAACTGAAGCTCTCGAACCTGTAGCTGCAGGATTTTTATGCATTGTGCTGCTGCCACTTGATCAACTGATTGCATAATAGCATGAATGGGCAGGTGTGTAATAATAAAGGCGTTCCTAATAAATGTAAGTGGAAGATAAACGTAAACCGTCTTTTACGCACAAATCCTATTACCAAACAAACAAACATTGTGACACCAGAGTTTTGTGCTTGTTTGTTTGTATTTGGGTTTATTGCCATACCAGCTTCAATGGCCATTTCATGGCAAATACAGGTATTTATCAGACATAAATAAAACAAAATGCAGTAATAATAAAAGTAATTAAAAAAATAAAAATCACAATATAATTCAGCTTAAAAAGTCAGACATTTCTGTACATGACTTGCTTGTGATAAAAATTGTAAAAGTTTCCCCCTTGGTTCAATCTTACAAAACAAGTCTTTCAAAGTTTGACCTGCTCAGAGGCGTTGTCTCATGACATTATAAATGAAGCAGGCTACAAAAAAATGTTTTATGGTCAAGGGAGTGTTGCAATATTGCCATTTTGGTGGTTCTTCAACTTCAATAAATATCCATGGGTCAGTCTGGTCCAAGTGTTTTGTGAAGCAGATGATTAAGTTTGGATTATGGCAAACTGGTGGTCATAAACTTTCATTACTTTAGGATTTTGCTCCATTGTAAAACTTGTAACTACAGTACAAAAAAAAGAAAAAAAGAAGCTTTACTCTCCATGAATAAAAGACACAAATGAACTTTAGTACAGTTGAAGCATAGTTTCACAAATCTAAAAACTGATCATTGTACTGAGCTGTACGTTACTGAAATATGCAAAACATCAGCATAAACACCGCATCGTACAGGGTTGTGTTTCACTTCCTTAATGACATCTGATTAGAAATGTTTTGAGGAAATCTTTTTGTAAAACAAAACAACTAAATTAATTAATTAATTAATTAATTCGATAAATAAGCATTTTATTTGTCAGATGCCTTAAGCCAATATATAATTACACTATCACGGTCTCACAAAACATTTGAAGAAGCAGCCTTTATTTTGTCACATACACATTACAGTACAGTCAAATTCCTTTCTTCACATATCCCAGGTTGTTAGGACGCTGGAGTCAGAACATTGATCAGCCATGATACGGCGTTCCTGGAGCAGAGAGGGTCTTAATCAAGGGCCCAAGAGTGGCAGCTTGGCGCTGAACAAAACAAAAACATGCTTGGACGTCTTATCGTTTGTATATATAAAAATTTTAATAAAATGAATAGTACCTAGTTATTTTTTTGTATGGCCGAGTTGTCAGTTGAAGCAAAACTTCCACTATTTATGCTCTGATCAGCAGCTTTACCCTTTTCTAAAGCAGCAGATTGCATGATCATAACTAATACAAATGTTTTTAGACAAGTACAGAAATACGTGTAACTGTAACTAATTAAATACTTGTTTAAATTAAATACCCCAATTATATGTGGGGGCAAAATGACAACTGTCGTATCACAATGATCACAATTTCTATGATAAATAATATGCGACAATATGTAGAACTGCTAGCAAATTGCGAGCAACATTATGAAAACCTGAGTTCACTATGTTTATTTAATTGCAACAAATAAAATCTAAGCAATAAAAATGCAATGAACGATTTTAAAGATTCAGTGAAAAATTTAACATTAAATCAGCTACCTCCAATATATAAATCAGTATTATACTGCTACATTGCCCAGCTCTACGTTCTCAGATATAAAAATAATAAACATTTTGCTTACTGTAATATCTTAATTTTTGCTTGAGTGAGGCAAGTTACAATCCAACCAAAGAGATGATCTAAGCATACATACTGACAGCTAGGCCAACTTGATTAAGGGTCTAATGCAGAATGTAAACCCCTAAGCTGCCAATGCCTCTACCATAATGGTGTCTGGAATTATTTTCAGCATAAAACAATAATTACTCTTAATAAATAAGTACAGTTCAATTAAGGACGATTATTCTGATAGCTTAGCGTCTTAGCCTCTTTGAATAAAAGTGGAAGAGACAGCAAGCAGACACTTGCAATCAAGGTTGGAATCAGACAGCTAGGGGAGGAGGGGTGAGGTCCGGGAGGAATTCTCTGGTATGGGGAGTATGCTGCCTCCTTGGCAATATGACTGGATGAAGAGCATATTTTTGAAGCAGAGGCTTCTGGTCTTTTGGAAAGCAGCAGAGGGTTCGACTGCATAAATATGATTTCCACATCAGAGGCGCAAATGTTCATCCTGCTATCTCAGCCTTAAATAACAAATGCAAGTCATTCGTTTTTGGGACTTATTTTTGTGGAAAAAAGTGTGTTAATACACTATACTAGGCCTGTGCCGGTATTCGGTTAACACTTAAGAAATTGCTATCAAAGATGGAAGTAAAATACGCATTGAAAAGCAATTCAACTCGTTTAACTTTTCTTTTTTTTTTAACTGAAAACACAGATTGCCAGAATACTAATAAGATAAACATTACAAATTACTTTATTTACGTTAGGCCATTGCGCTTTTGCTTGAATTAACTTGAGCAAAAAAATAAATAAAAAAAGGGTCTAAGTGCTTGCAGAACTAAAGTGTCTTACTTAATTCCAAAAAAGTTGGGACGCTGTGTAAAATGTAAATAAAAACATAATGCAATGATTTGTAAATCTCATAAACCTGTATGATATTCCCAATAGAACATAGAAAACATATCAAATGTTTAAAATGATGAAATGTACCATTTTAAGAAAAAAAAAAATATGGTAATTTTGAATTTGATGGCCGCAACACATCTCAAAAAAGTTGGGACGGGGCAACAAAAGGCTGGAAAAGTAAGTGTTAATAAAAAGAAACAGCTGGAGGAAGATTTTGTAACTAATTAGGTTAATGGGCAACAGATCAGTTGCATGACTGGGTATAAAAAGAGTATCTTAGAGAGGCAGAGTTTCTCAGAAGTAAAGATGGGATGGAATCTGGATGGAAACATATGTTGCTCTAAAACCTGTATATACCTTTCA
Organism: Stegophilus panzeri; assembly: GCA_024331685.1. Lineage (NCBI taxonomy): Eukaryota > Metazoa > Chordata > Actinopteri > Siluriformes > Trichomycteridae > Stegophilus > Stegophilus panzeri. The sequence continues at coordinate 15,467,901 of JANDJT010000131.1, read as the reverse complement.
GCATTGATGGTGCCTTTCTATGTCTATTGTGAAGAACATATGGGTTTATGAGATTTACAAATCATTGCATTCTGTTTTTATTTATATTTTACACAAGGGTTGTATTAACATAGTAACATGGAACTCTATGTGAATCAAGTTAGCTGAACCATAGACTCCAAACCCTTGATCTAGCAGAAGAAACCTTACAAACTGCATATGGAACAGCAAAGCAACAACATGAGGGGTGGGCTGTGAGATGTGGTTCTCTTGTCACATGTAAAGACCTAAACTGATTTGGCCTAGGGTTCTCACTGTTTTCACATCGCTTCATGTTCCTGACTCTGGAAAGATTTGTGAAAATAGTTCTGAACAAGAGCCAGACCACGTCCTGGTGGGGCTGGGAAACGAGTAGCACGCGCCACAGCATCAAGGTGTGTATGAAACAACAAGGAATATAATGAACCATTTAGAGTGCGCTACATTTTAACAAACATATCAAATAAAAACATTTATTATGCAAAGATTAACAGGAAGTGTTTTTATTCTCAGGTTGTTAGACAAGTGAAGAGAAAAGAGAAGAAAAAAACAAAAAACCACCACCTGCTTGCCCTGTGAATGAAAAACTGATCTGTAATTTGCTCTCAGGTGCCCGGACTAACAATTTGTCCACTGCTGCACATGGAGTTGGTCATTTCTAACAGTTAGTCAGCGGTTGTTTGATTACTGCATGATTGTGGTGACACAGACAGAAGTGTCTTAATATAGAAGAGGCCTGCTGTCAGGGCATCTACCATCATGTGGGCTGCATCTCTATAGAAACCACACAGGCTTTAGCCACAAGAAGCTGCATACACACAACTGAGCAAACACTTCTTGCAATAACCATTTCACAGATCAAAACAGGAATAAACCTTAAAATGAGGTTGAACTGGTTTGCAGAGAGAGAGAGAGAGAGAGAGAGAGAGAGAGGGAAAAAACACTAATATGTCATATCTGGTATATTTATACACGCATCTCAGTATGTGTCATGCACACAATACTGTTTCATACATTTGCACATTTGTTGTCTGCCACCACAATACCCTTGACCTTTCACATCTCTCTAACCAGCACTGACAGATCACCAGCACTGAACATATCTACACACAGTGTGCAACTTCACAAACATATACCTTGCATTCTACTCTGTCAAGATACAAACTCTTAAAAAGTGTTGATCTTTTGCTAAACAGTTTTACAGTCATTGACATTTCGAACAAAAATGCTGATGACTGTCACGGGTTAGAGTTCGGTCAATAACACTGATTTAGGATATAGACAATGACACGACAAGCATTTAACAAATCCCCATCAATACCATAGTCTCTAATTAAACTGGAGTGTGCCATTATGATTTACCCCCTCAGTTGGCGTCCTGGTCTCACCCCGAAAAAGGACAAAAGAACAACAGACAAGGCACCCAAGCAGAAGAGACATAGGTTATTGTTAACTGTCATATTGGGCCGTCTTTCATATCTTAACAGATTAGCGTCCTCTTTGCAAAATTAGACTGCTTCTGTCAAATTACTCCTAAAAACATGTCATTTCACATTTACATACTAGTTAAATACAGGTTTTAAGGTGTTCACAAGAGTCAGAAGTAAAAGAACTAAACACTCAAGAGTGGACAAATCAGAAGCCTGGACACCAGGGACAAGCAGATTTTGTGTCCCAGCTATTCGTTTTCCTTCCTAGTAGGTTTAACAACCATAAAAAAAAGGAAAAAAAAAAAAAAAAAAAACCAACACATTACCCTTTTTGACTTTGGCAAAACATGTTTTCATTTAGTATGTTAGTTAACTGGGAGGGGGCGTGGCTTAGCGGTTAGCATGTTTGCCTCACACCTCCGGGGTTGGGGGTTTGATTCCCGCCACCACCCTGTGTGTTTGGAGCTTGCATGTTCTCCCTGTGGGGGTTCCATCCGGGTGCTCCAGTTTCCTCCCCCAGTCCAACGGCTGATTGGCATCTCTACATTGTCTGCAGTGTGTGAAAGTGTGTGTATGATTGTGCCCCGCGATGGGTTGGCACCCAGGCAATTGTGTCTCCCGCCTTCGTGCCCCGAGTCCCCTGGGATAGGCTCCAGGCTCCCCACGACCCTGTGTGGATGGTTGGATGGATGGTTGGATGTTAAATTGACTTAAGGCAATAGTTAGTGTGCTAGTAAAGTTTACCTTAATGTGCTTCACACTGGTGCAACAAAGCTATAACTACAGTACGCACTACTCATTCTGAATCCCACCACCTGCTGCACTACATGAGTTGTCCGGGTCAAAATAAGGCAAATGGCAGAACATTTTTTAGGGGAATTCGTTAGCGTACACGGATGACAGGCCATCTTTTCACAATCAGGAAAACGCAGAAATGTTGAAACACTGACAAAACAGTACAGTTGAGATGTTGAAAGTCGTGTATTGTGAGCACAACAGGATTCCTGAGATTCTGAAAACCAAGTAGTGTCCACTAGGCATTAGTACAACTGTTTAAATGGTTTAAACCTTGTTTTAAATCCAGAATTAGCCTAACTTATTTGGATGTGGTCACAGGTATATCAAGAATTGTACAACGGCTTCAAACATGGCTCAGCCAATCAGATTTTAGTACTGAAACTATCCATTTTATAAACTTCATTAGAAGAGGACAATTATATACGAATTTGTTACTCTTAGTCTGTATCAATGCACTTAACTAGCTAACATGACACTTTATTACATTAGGTTAGCTCCATTCATTAGACTAGTCAATTAGGTTTCTGGGCAACCAAAACATGGTCCTGGACAAGAACACTGAATCTTTCACTTGGGCTAGCTGATACATTTATGATTTCACCCTTAATTATTCCCTCTGTCTTGGAAGAGAAGTGGGCAAGAAGCAACACCCCCCCCCGTTCCCCCGGTTCCCCCGTTTCCTCTCCTCCAGGGTGGAAGAACTGGTTCAAAGATAGAGTTGAGCCTTTTCATGCACCTCTGCCGTCCCCCTAGTCCTCCACCACTCAATCATAGTTCAGGCCACAGGGAAGTGAATGAAATGAATGACAGTGCAGGAAGAGTGAACTGTGAATCATGGGAGCACTGTGGGAGTATGCGAGTGGGGCAAAATGTTGACGAGCTCGTGAGATGCCAAGTACTGTATAATCTTAGCCAAAGGACTCCAGAAGAGGTGAGAGTAGCTAGTCAGTAGTGGTGGCACTACCAGGGCAATGCTAGCTCAATGGTTAAGGCTCCGAGTTAATGATCAGAATGCAAATCTGAATTGCTGAAGAACTCAAACCCTAACTCCTAAGACCTCCCAATGCTGCCAGAGAGCCTCTGTTGGGCCCTAGATCCCTGATTCTCAATCACTTGGATTATATCCAGCTCTCTTACAGTAATTTTCAAATGTAAATATGAGAAGTAGCTTGTCTTGTTTATATCAGAATGATTTCCTTTCCCAAGAGTCCTTAAAGCAGTGAATATCCTCTTGAAAAATAAAGAGGTATGGAAATTTTTTTTTTAAACCCTGAACATGATTGGACAAATCTACATGTAGGAAATACAGGTTTTTCATTGATTCCTGTTCAGCTGACACTGGTTCAGATGTTAGTCTCTTTCACAAAGTCCTGTAAATGTTCCGTTTCATCCCACAGTTTTCCAAAGGCCTTCGACCTTCCATGGAACAAAGCAGACCTTGGCCTTCCCATTCACCCATGGCTTCTGAAAGCCCTGGGAACCTCCCCTCCCTCTGCTTGATACTTCCCCAAGCCTCTTCTTTAGGAACCCACCCATCCCCCACTTTCCTGAAGGCCCTCATTCAAGGATCTACCACTGATATTATGGATATGTCCCCGAACATCTCATGGCCATTACTACACTCCGACCCATGTGATGTAGTTCCCTGCTGCTAATACAAAACCCTCACTAGACATTGCTTAAGGCCATGAGGATCAGTAGCTGTGAGTCGCAAAGCTTAAAAAGGGGCACCAACCAGAGCCATCGGGGTTAGGCTTTTATAGGGTGAAACTTAGCGTGAGCATTCCGGATGAGGGTCTCTTGGAAACTGTGCTCCCACAGTGTCACATCCCACCCCCACATTCCCCCTATTGCTAAACACCCTGTCCTGCTTTCTGTAGAGGGGCAGGAAAGACAGAGTCATGGGCAGCATACTAAACACTACATCCCAGCTGGGGCTACATGAGAGCAGAGAAGAAAAAGGGAGGGAAAGAGGAGGGTGGAGGGAAAATACAGAAAACCAAAGAATTAGAGTGAAAGACGTTCACTAAGCAATAGAAGGGTTAGACAAGGTGCGTATGTGAGAAAGCCTGACTTCATGTGACCAAGAAAGGGAAGGGAAAAAAAAGATGAGAAAACAAGAGTGTCTTTTGGCCGAGTAGCTGGATGATGTGGTTGCTGTGAGGGGGGGGGCGTCGCTCCAGGAATGATGCCACCCGAGAGCGCTTGTGCTGGCACCGCGTGATGTGGGCACAAGTTCAAAGCAGCTGTTTCTATAGGAGCGTCTCACACTTCAGACACCGCCATGTAGGTGCGAATAGAAGTGTATGATGCAACAGAAGTGTGCAACCCAAAAATGTGCCTAAAATTAAAGTGTAGCCTTGTCCAGTCAGCATAATTTATTTGGAGAATGTTAAAAAGCTCATCAGGAACTTTTTTATTCATTTGTAGGAATTCTACCTGAAGAACTCTTAAGGATTTTCAAGATCAAAAATAAACTCATTGGTAAATCTAGCACAAAAGAATCAGGTTTTGGGTTTCTGGGCAGTGTTGTCGTAGCAACACAGAGTTATAACTATATACACACTAATGCAGTCCTCTTCAAAAGCACTGAATACTGTTTTTATAAGCTTGCTGCTTGCTTTATGTGATTTCACCCTCTAGGATATGCATTATTAATCAGAAGGAGAGAGCTGCCCCGACTCGAACCTTGCTGACCCACAAAAAACTCATTAAAATAAAAGAACAAGGAGGAAACTTCCTCTTCAGCTTCCAAGCAGAAAGAAGAAACCAGCCAAATCAAGACATCCGTAGGTTTAAATGTTGACTCTGGAATAAAGTCTAATTTCCAGAGTTAACAATGAAAGAAAAAAGGCTTCAGATAGCAAAAATCCTGTTTTATCTCAGTCTTCATGGAGACTCTTTCCATTGAATATAGCAGAAGACAAACCAGACTTTCTCCACACTATCTTCTCAGCAAAAAAAAACAACTGGTGATTATGGCCAAAGGTACAAAGTAGTTCCGTGAATGCGCAACATTAGCTAGGTAATTTACTTTTAGCATATAAACAAGATGACATATTTTGAAAATAAGGGTGTGCCCAGTCAGATTGCTACTTAATTAGCAGTTTTCCATCTTGGTTTTTCAGAAAATATGACACCTGCCTTCTTGTTTTCTTTTTTCTCATCGGACTTTTACAGTTAAACAAATTCACCTTAACAAACAGACTGTTAACAGACTGATTTGCCTACCTGTGAAAAAGAGAGAGAGAGAGAGAGAGAGAGAGAGAGAGAGAGTGAGCGAGGTTGGAGAGATGAAGATTGATGAGGCATGAGGGTGGCTCGTTGACTAAATAAGCCCTGACTCTGACCCGAGGGAGCAGCGTGAGCTCTCAGGCTGGGAAAGAGGTCAAAGACACGGCTGGGGCTTCTGTCACAACACAACCTCAATGGGCTGCTGAAGCTAATTACACCCTACCTGATTCCTCTTACAAGTCAACACATCATTGTCAGAGTAAATTTCTTGGTTAAACATTTTAAACCGAAACACATGATGACATGATTAAATGTCCAGTCATGGATGAAGAATGTGCCACATGCCATTGCTCAGTTTTGCAGTTTCCTTGCTCAATAAACCAATCACCATGCTCAGGACTGAGAAAGAAAGGCTACTGAAAGCAACTGAATGCTGTTCCCTCAATTCTCGAGGCGATACACAAGGCACCTTATTTTAAGCAGAACTGGGAGTGAGGTTCCTAACAGTATCCTAGCCTCTGAAAGTGCTAGTCTACCGTCTCAGGGGACCACTGAGACATGGTGCTTTTGGGAAACTCAACAAATAATAGCTATACCTGGCACAAACCTTGTGCCAAAAGTATTAAACCAGTGTACCTGCAGGTATCAGCAAATTCAATTTAATGAAAGACCTTTTTTCCCCCCAAATGACCAAAAGATGCACAGTAAAAAGGTCCACAAACAAAATCAGATCTTCAAATCTAAAAATATATGCTACAAGTACATGGTTTTTCCAAACACTCACTCTGATTCACCAGCATTCACAAAAAAATTATTATTTTCTCTTTCGGGAAAATCTGAAGCTCCAGATTGGTCACAAACTGTATGCTTAACCACATAATTGTGTTATAATATACTTTCACTGTAGTGTTGTATTAAATACATTTTGCTACCACATGTCAGCTACCAATACTTTACCTAACTAACAGGAACCAAAACAAAATATTTGGGATAAATATTGTCCAAGCACATGTGTACGATCGCAGCTAGAAACTAAAAAACATAATTAGCAATGGTCTTGTTTGTGGATGCTAGATTTGTGACCAAACTAAGAAGTACTAAGCTAATCGGTCAAGTTAAGCTTGTATCTTTTTATAAATGTACCATTATAGTTTCAATGATAGTATAGGTTTCTTTATCTGTTCATTTATTTTCTTGCCCCAAAGAATAGTAATGTCATTGGTGACAGTTGGAACCAATGGCTCGTTAGCTAGCTAATGAAATCCATTTTCTAAATTAGCACTGGTTAGTTAGAAGTCAATCTGCTATGCCAGAAAGAAGTTATAATATGGCATACTCATATCTGGGGAAATTATGACCATCACCCCGAAGTTGATTGTTTTCCTAGAACAGTGAGTCCCAAAGTGTTTCATTCTGCTTATACCACAGTAAATGTTGGCCAATGATTACAACTCATTAAGGAACATCATGCATTTGATCTGTTTATAGTCATTTAATGTCGCACAACTTGCTGTCCCCTAACCAGCTTCTCTTTTCTCAATCTTGATGTAAATAAGACAAAAAGAGAAATCAAAGAAATCATCTTCCACCCTTAGACTTTCTTGTGGAGGAAAACTTACATGAACAGCTTTAGCTCTGATAGTTACAAAGCACGGACACTGGAGACTGCTACCTTAAACGGTAAATAAATGATTCCTTTCTTGTTGAAAAGTTTCACCATATCATTAATGTAGAAACTCTAATGCATTATTTTAAGCACAGCTTGAAATAGTTTATGGGCTACTGTTATAGAAAATTAAATCAACACATTCAGACCAATCAGAGTGGAGAATTCAATAATGGTGTAGTATAATGGATATTAGTTAGAATGATATAAGCACTCAGTTCAGATTGTTATGCTATGTTTATTGAAGTGCCATGGTTTGTGAAGTGGGTGTGGCTAAAGGTCAGAAGACTCAAAATTCCTGCTAACCAATAGTCTTTGATTACTTAGTTGGCGTGGTCCACATTATTCATGTTTGATACTAAATACACAAGCATTCATTTCCTTGGTATTAGCTAATTTTGTTTAAATATCTTTAGAACAACCTTTAAAACTGATATTTAAGGTTATTTTCAACACCCTGCACTTTCATGATCTAAGACATAGCCAACAACTGCTATATGGTGTGGAGTAAGACAGATTAGTCTTGTCTTGGTGCAAATGGGCAAAAAGCAATCAGGAGAAAATGACTTCGGGCACACGACTGTGCATTTAAACAGGAAGCGGGAGAGAAAAAAAAAATGGAGATGAGGGCTGGGAAGTATACTATTGCCCCATGTGTCTGTGCTCACTCGCATTGTCTCACTTCATTTAGCATTCAGGGCTTATTTATGTAATTGTAACAACCCAAATGGCAATGGATGATGAAAAGACAAAATGTTACACAACAGACATTTCTTACTCACATAGCCTCATTTCACACAACTGTGTGGCTGTGTGTGTACAAGAGAGTGGGTACTGGGCTATTCAAATACAGACAGAAATACACGTACAAATGCAAAGATCTCACTAGATTAAAGAGGAACAGTCATACTTTGCAACCCAGACCACAGATGTGACTGGTCCCCAATTAGACTAATTATCGACAGGCGGCTATAAACACACAACACACAGTGTGCATTGCTTAACACAGGTCGAGTTATAGATTAACATGGCTGCCTTTCTGAAAATATTTTAGGAACATCAGCGTGAGAAAAAAGCTTCTGAATGAGAAAACCATGGCCTTGCTTTGATATGGGGATAAAGCAGGTCTACATTTTTTAAATGGACTATGTAAGACACACTAAGGAACTCAGCAAGGCATGACCAACACACATTGGCCTACACACTAGGCTCAGCAAGGCCTAGTGTGTAGCATCCACCTGGATGATGTGACAGCAGCCATAGTGTGCCAGAACGTCCAGCACACACCAGTTATTTGTGGAGAGAGGAGCGTGATGTAGCCAATTCAGAGATGAGGATTATTAGGGGGCCATGATAGAGAAGGACCAATGGGGGGATTTCACCAGGACACCGCGGTATACCTCTACCCTTTACGAGACGTATCCTGGGATTTGTAATGACCACAGAGAGTCAGGACCTCGGTTTAACGTCTCATCCGAAAGACAGTGCTGTTTATACAGTAGTGTCCTCATCACTATACTGGGGCATTAGGCCCCACACAGACCACAGGGTGAGCGCCCCCTGCTGGCCTCCCCAATACCACATCCAGCAACAACCTTAGTTTTCCTCAGGAGGTCTCCCATCCATGATGATGGCCAGTTTTTATAAAATGGAGCCAAAGCACTCAAAATAGCTTTGTGTCTTGGTGGCAGACACCACCTGAGACTGCTTACAAACCCGTGCTCCCGGTTTAACAGAACAATGATGCTGTGCAGGTAATTAAACACCTCCATTGCCTACCGCTGACACCATGGTGGTGCAGAACTCATCCGTAGGAGGCCTGAAAGATAGCAGATGATCTATTATCTATGAGGAATCTATCCAAAGAAAGGAAGCTCACGTTGTATATTCTAGCCTAATCTTAAAAGGATGTGATTTGAGGTAATATGTTGATGCATTTCCTTTTCAAGCAGAAAGCAAGAATCAGCACATGGTAAAGTTCTTAACTGATTTACACAACATAGCGCTGCCGACTCTAAAGAAACTTGACAATAGCTTGCTGAACTAGCTATATATGTAGATATTCGAAAGAGTTTAACGAGAGCCTTTTTTTGAGCTGTGGAGGACTTCTCATCACCCCCTACGCCGGTCGACTTTAACGAGGACGATATCCTAGACGCAGAGCTGCCGTTTGTTTTTGATCCGAGGTCAACCGTCAGTGGAACCGATGGTAACCAAGAGACATACGGTAATCACAAGGCGGCGTCTGAAAAATACATTCATCCATCCGTTTTCGGTACCACTTCTCCTACACAGGGTCGAGTGGGAGCCTGGCACCTATCCCAGGGGCCTTTCGACAAGGACAGCGCAAGTTGCTTGTTTGATACTTCTTCGTAAGCTCCATTTGCCTCAGCGAGCATTTCCAGGCCAGTTCATATCCAGTGGAACTGGCTGATCCACTGGCTCTGAGCAAAACATCCACAAGGGCAAACATCCTGTCTGTTGCGGATGCGTTCCCAGAACGTCAGCCTACCTGAAGCGTGTATCCGAATGGAAAAGATGACAAAAACCGACCAGGCGTGAAGATGTCAGATTCTGCGGCGGTTATATCTTCGAGATCACGCTGTGCTGACTTTATTCAGGATCTCCAGAGGTGTCACGATTAGAGAACGAGACCATTTTAGAAGATGTGGAGGAATCAAAACAATAGAAGCATGTGCTTCATCACCACCAACACACACACACACACACACACACACACACACACACTCACTAAATAATAAAGGGAGGGGCTCTGAGACCATCACCTAGGCTTTGTGTTCAGCATCAGATGAGGACAAAACCCAGTGTGCTACACGAACACAGTCTCAATGGTTAACTGGCAACACAGACAACAAACCAGTGTTGTCTTTGTGGACACAAAGCCACAGACAGCAGCTAACCCAGTTAGATTAGCGAACTAACTCATTTGCACAGACGTCAAGTTGAGTGATCTCCTTAACAACACTGACTCATGCGTCCCAACTGAGGTCCCTGAATCACTCCCATATGATCCGTCCAAATTAGAGGCGAATAAGAAGAAAACACACACACTTACCACCATTCCGGGATCCAGATCAGAGAGCTGAGAGCTGAGGACCTCCGTTTGCAAATCAACGCGTTTGTCTGTAGATAACGGTCCTCGGTACGATCGCGAAGCCTCTTCTTTCCCTGACGACATTAATCGAAGTTTTGCCTTACATTTTGATCTTTCCAAACGAGTGCAATAACTCGTACCGAGACGAAGCGCCCGCTATCTGGAAACGCAGAGGGTGGAGGGATGAGGAGGAGGAGGAGGAGGAATGAGCAGAGGAGGCAAGGCGAAACGAAACGCCTGTTCAGTGTATAAACGGCATGGTATTGTCCAGGAGCTCTAGTACTTCCTTAAACAATCCCACGCTGCTGTGAAACACGCTTCGTTCGAGGAACTCAGTAGCGAATTCGCCATTTTTACCGCGGTGACTGCATGGTTACACCAGACATCTTCTGGCCATGTGAGCCGCCGCTCTGAGCGTTCTCATCCTTCGCGTCTAAACACACGAACCAATCAGGGGAAAGCTGGTGGTCTGGTCTGTTAGAGACTGCCGAGGCAGCTCCGGCGGGGGGGGGGCGGGGAGCCGCACATTACACCGTTTATTATTATATATCACGATAGCGCAAATGGCACAAAAGAAACAACCACGATCGTGGATATAATACTTTCAACGTCTTTACTCTGGACAGAACTCAGAGTGCGGTTTAGCTGTGGCTATATTTCGATAAACAATCCCAGTGCTCCCCCCCTCTTGTTTTCAAGAATGGCTCGTCCCTTGAAGTACCCAGTCGGACAAAAGGAATCCAGGCGCGCGCCTCTCAGCTCGGGGCGGAGGCAGAATGAGGATGTTCACTCACTGGTGGTCGGCATTTTGGATACTTCACACTGAGACATGTCCGACTTGTTTCTTTTTGCTAGTATTTTGTTAAAGTAAACACAAACACAATCGAAAATAACAATGGTTTTATTTAAAATAATAATAATAATAATAATAATAATAATAATAATAATAATAATGTATATTAGTACAGAGCCTTGCTGGTGACACCCCTTCTTTAAAAAGACTGCATGGACACAGCTTATTAACGCTTGGGGACGGGATCCAAATGCGTGGAACGAGATAATAAAGTCATGGCCACGACTTTGTAACACATGGGGATGAGATCATTAAGTCATGGGCACATCTTAGAAGGCTAATCCATGACATCCTTAGTAACACATGGGTACGAGATAAGTCATGGCCATAATGAGATAATTAATTTATGGTCAAGACTTAATAAGAAGTGGGAATGACTTAATTATCTCGTTTCTATGTGTTACTAAGCCATCCCCATGAATTTATTATCACGTTCCCATGTGTTACTAAGTCATGGCCACGACTTTATTATCTCATTTTCGCGTGTTACTAAGTCACGACCATTACTTTATTATCTCGTTCCCATGTGTTATTAAGTGACGGCCATGGCTTAATTAATTGTCTCGTTCCCATTTGTTACTAAGTCACAGCCATGACTTTATTATCTTGTTTTCGCATTTTACTAAATGGTGACCGTGACTTAATTATCTCGTTCCCACGGTACTAAGTCATACCCGTGACTTTGTTATCTCGTTCCCATATGTTACTAAGTCATGGCCATGGCTTCATTAATTATCTCATTCCCATGTGTTACTAAGTCACGGTAATGACTTTATTATCTCGTTTTCGCCTGTTACTAAACCGTGACCATGACTTTATTATCTCGTTCCCACATGGTACTAAGTCATGGCCACGACGTAATTATTTCATTCCCATGCGTTACTAAGTTCTAGCCACGTCTTAATGATCGCTTGCCTTAAGTATTGGCCATGAGTTAATGATCTCATTTCCACGTGTTATAATTTTTTTTAGTAATCACCAGCTCCTTATATTAGTGCATAATCCTTATATTGCTGTATGCATTAACGTAATATTATTTTTTCTTTAATTACTATCTCTCAAGAGGTCTTAAGATTTCTCTAACACTTGCATTCTGCATATTAAAATAATAATTTAAAAAACACGTTACATCAAATCGTCACTTCTCCATTTTGTAGAACTGCAGCACACAGACATGTTCTAGCATGTTTTTGTTTTTTTTTGTTTTGTTTTAGTTTTTTTTTGCACAGAGACATAAATTAGAGTAAGAGATAAGGTTGCATGTGTTTTTGTCGCACATGCAAAAAAATATAAAAAAATTCCTTGTGTTGCTGTTCCAAAATATTGACTCTTCCCGTTGTGCGTCTTAAAGCAAGTAGAATAATGACATGAGCATACATTTTTAGATATGAATCAAATAAATACTTTGAAAAGATCATTAGAAAAGTTCAAGACTCCACAAATAGGAAATACATAGAACATAGAAATACAAGCTGAAATATAGAGTATAGATATAATATAAAGGAGCGGTGAGAAATCCTACCAGTCCCCCTTCTCTGCATCCTGGATTCTATGGTGTGTTTTCGCTTTGCTCGGTAACTAGCGTCAAAACCGCTCGATTCATACTAAAGCAAAAGTGGACTCTCACTCTGAAATTAGGAAATGAGGCTTTTTCAAAACACATGATCTTCGTATTCAGTGCATATCTGACAGGGAACGAAACATTTTTTTCTGAGGAACCATTTGCAAACAACTTATTTTCGGTTAGTGTTTCCTGTAAAAAAAAATAAAAAAAAAGAAATGAAAAAATAGTAAGGAGTATTCGCTTTAAGATGTAGACTTGTGAATAAAATACAATGTCGGTGCGCCTCCTAGTGAACATGTTAGGAATTGTCAGATCAGTCCTAATGACAAAAGACGTTATAAAAGATTCAGTGCTTTTTTTTTTTTTAATCTCCTATATGCTTTTTTTTTTTGTTGTTGTTGTTGTTGTAACAAATCAAACATCTTACTGTATCTGTCCTCTAACAACCACAATTTCCTGTCTCAAAGTCACCAGGATGGAGGCATGGGTGGCACGACATGAGCGTTGCCAGTTCACAGCTCCACAGTCCCTCGGTCGATCCCGAGCGCTCCAAATTTCTAACTGTATTCAGATTTAAACCTGTGCATGCAGAGCTTGCATTTTCTCACTGTGCTTCACGGGTTTCCTCCAGGTCCTACAGTTTCCTTCGCCAGTCCAAATATCCGAGTTGTAGGCTGGCTGGCATTTCTAAATTGTCCGCCGTGTGTGAGTGTTGGTGCGATTGTGCCCTCTCCAGGGTATGCCCCGAGTTCCCGGTGATAGGCTCCAGGCTCTCCTGTGACCCTGCGTAGGATAAGCGGTATGGAAAAGGGATGGATGGATGGATGGATGAACACTACCACTATGCCCCTGGAAACACTAGGAAAAAACACCCAGAAGTAGAAAGGGCAGCACTTTCAGAATGGTCTGTGAATTCTGGCTCGGATAGTTCCCCAAACCTCAGCTACATCACTCCAGTTAATAATTGTTCTCCGCAACAGTTATAATTTTTGTTTGTATCTGCTCTTGATATTTCCAATCATTTTCATTGGTTCTATTTTCCAAAAACTAAACTAGCTAGTAGCTCAATTCATTTAAACCACTGCAGCCCTGACCAGGCAGGTCCTAAGGAGGAACAGTTGTGATAAAATGACCTCACATGACCTCAGATTTACTCAGGGTTCATAAATAGCATATTACATTGCAAAACTCGAGAACTCCTTTATCTAAGGAGTTAATCCAGACAACATCGATGAAACAAAAGTGCAAAATGGTACGCAATATAAAACATGAGGTTTATTGACAAGTTTTACATCATTGTTTACCAGGTCTTTCTAACATCAAAATAAGAGAACAGGATAGTTATTTCTGGTAACTGGGTGAGCAAAAAAAAAAAAAAAAAAAAAAAAAAAAATCAAGATAAAACAATTGTACTACGCATGTTTGAAAGTCGCTGTTGAATGCCACTGTAAAAGACTCAGATCATCACAAATAGAGGAGGTATCACACTTTACGTAACGAGCGTTACTGATCCACTCCTATCTCCTGCTACCACAGTTGTGTATTTGAGCATCAATGAATTCCAGTCTTCTGCATCTTAAGGCTGTCGGTGTGTAGCAGGAGATGGAGGTAAACACACTCTCACACTTGCACTACAGTTTTGACTCAGTCTCTCAGAGCTTATCTAAGCCCGAGCTTCTTTTTCTCCTTCTGCTTTTTGCGTACAATCTCCAGGTTCCTGTCTTTCCATGTGCTCTTTCGCAATTTGATGGGTCTGCTGCCTACATATTTTCCTGTAAGCATACAAAAAGCTTTGCTGTAGCAAAAGACAGATATTTGAAATTGTAGTTCCAAGAAGAGCAGGATTGTCCTTCATAAATATCGAAACCTAGTCTTGGATTAAATTACAGTGACAAACATGTGACACGTTTTTTTTTTTCTTCCTAAGGTCAGGGCTTAATCTGTATCGTGACTATGCTTCCAAAGAGCTGTATATCTACTTACCGTTCATCTCCCTCATGGCACGTACGTAGTCATTGGGGTCCTTGAAGCTGACAAATCCGTAGCCCTTGGTCTTCCCGGTGCGTTTGTCTCGTACCACTTTAGCCTTCAGAAAGGATGGATAGCGGCTGAATGCTCTTGTCAGGATGTCGTCGTTCACCTCATTCCCCAGATCTCCACAGAATATCCTAAAGTCGTCTGAATAAAGAAGAGTCCGGAAGAAACGTGTGTGTGTGTATTACTCTTGAGGTCTCATTCTGGGAAGTCGAGAGTTGTTTTACAGAAATGGGAGCATGTTTGTTTCACATATGAAAAGTCCCAGTTTCAGTTCTGATACATTCAACATTGAACATGTAATAAAAACAGCTACTGGACTTAAAACGTAAACATACTGCTGCATACATGTTTGTGTGGCACTCTAAAGAGTCATAACGCTTGTACCTGTCTCCCACTCTGCTAGGCTGGAGTCTTCCCAAGTGGTGCCTGCGGCTGTACGGATGCATTTCCTCACTTTCTCCTGTTTCCCTTTCTTCTTATCCTCCGTGATGTTCTCGGGTGGCTACACAAGCAGAGAATTAAACATGGCCACCACGCACACGTTCAATCAGCAAATGGCTACTCAAACACATTGTTTTCTGTCTTTTTTATCAAGATATGGACATGAAGAGAATTGTCCAAACTGTTCGAACCATTACAGGGTGGACAAATTAACTAGCACGCAGAGATGACATACACACTTGACGTATGATCTTTTTCAAGCTGAATAAAAGCTCAGTACATAATAAAAACACACAGTCACCTCACAGTTAAAAGCTAAAACAAGATGGTAAAAACTCCAGCAGGACTCAATTAGTATCTTTTAAGTTTGTTGTGAAAGTGCGATGCGAAAACCAAATCTCATAGCCAAAATGTTGGCCAAAGATCTGCTGACTTTTTGTACAGCTTAGGAGAAGATAATACTCATGGTCGCTGGTTTACCTTATTCTGTATTAATCCACTTAACTAGCAAACTAGCTCGCCATACATCGTTACATTAAGGCACATTAATTACATCAGTGTGTTTTGACCTAGTTAGTATCTGAGCAACTCAGGCAGCACACCGGAACTTTTACTATCCCAGTGTGCTAGCTAATAAATGTATGATTTGTATAACAGTGTATTAACATTAGTAATGACTAGGATGTTGTCAAGTTATTACACAGCACATTAGGGCTGGGGAATATGACAAAAATATCATATCACGATACTTGAGGACATTTCTATGATGCACATTACGATATATAACTTTGCTAACAAACTGTCCACAAAACAGTAGTAAAATAAACAATCAAAAAAACCCCCAATAAACTGAGTTTGAATATACTTTTCTTTAATGCTTACAAAATCAAACAGGATTAAGTAAAACTAATTTTTTATGTCGAATCTATGGTATCCATTCATTACCATTTAATTTGTAATTATAAAAAATGTAAAATAAATAAATAAATAAATAAATAAATAACCATACCAACGATATCTAGGAAAAGTGTATTGCATCATCATTTAGCACGATATCGATATTATATCGCCAAGCCCTACAACACATACCTGCAAAGCAAGTAGCAAATCTCATCTAATGCTAATAAGAATAATGGACATATATGAATTTTATGATGACTGCGAGGAAAGTTCAGTACCTCTATGTGTACAGGCTCGGGCTCAGGCATGCTCGGCCCGATGACGCTGTCGTCCGTGACGCTGTCTTTCTTGGCCTCCAGGAGCCCGGCTGCCATCACAGCTGCCTGCTGTTCGGCTACTAACGCTGCCAGCTCGTCCTGGAATTCATTACAAACATAGAGTAAGGATTAACAAATCCGATATAGCTCAACTATTTTAATTTAACAGTTTTGATCGACATCATGTTTAATGAGATATGGTAAAATGCTTATAACTGCACAGCCACAGCTGTGAGAGGCTGTTTGTTTGTTTCTTCCCTTTTAATTAAATTTTTTTATACCACAGCACTCCTGAATTCTCGAATCTGATTCATCAGAAGGTGAGAATTTTCCATAACAGCAGCTCAGACGGTAGATCCGGCTGTAAGGCTTATAGCTTATATTAATTCTAAGTTAAAGCTAATATTAGTTCAAAGGGACTTGACGCACTAATAAATGTGTTAAATAATAAAGTGAAACCTGACTACGAACGGTTCAAAAATTACA
This sequence comes from Stegophilus panzeri, assembly GCA_024331685.1. Taxonomy (NCBI): domain Eukaryota; kingdom Metazoa; phylum Chordata; class Actinopteri; order Siluriformes; family Trichomycteridae; genus Stegophilus; species Stegophilus panzeri. The sequence goes on along the minus strand of JANDJT010000131.1, from coordinate 15,451,042 downwards.
ACGTCGTTCTTTAATAAATGAAAAATATATTAATCATTGTAAAATTGTTGTCGTACAAAAGGAATAATGTCATGTTTTATTCCTTACGTTCAGTCCCTTACGAGTGTCTCGCTATTTACAAACGGCTAACATCTTCCATTCTCTAAAGAGACATGGAAGGATGAATCTTCTAAAGTGTTATGTTGTGTATGTGTGAAAGGTTTTTACTATGCGTGCTTGTCTCTGGGCTCTCATGTCTGGTCTCTTGGGGGCGGGCGGTGATGTATAAACGGTGGGAGCTGCCTGTATAACGCTGGGGGTAACTTTGGGCGGCGCATGTGTCACTGACCGAGGTGGGGCCGCCACCACTGGGTTCATTGTTTCAACCTGCCAAAGGAGAGAGAAAAAAAAATAATAATGTACTTTTTGATTTTGCATTCATTTCACCAGCCATTAGTCACTAGTAAAACTAATATTATTGAAATGTGTTAAGCGATTTATTCCAAAACCTGAATAAAAACACCAGGAATATATATGAATAAAAACGTTTGAAGCTTGGTTGAAGTGGAAAAGTTGGCAAATCAATAAAACCATATCTTTTTTTTTCTCATAAATCGTTACATTTACAACAAATTAAACATGTATTGTTTTTGTTTACACAAGAATAGCTATTAACATCATCTTTTGCCAATGTTTTAGAAACTTTCTTAATATTTATGACACACCTTGTGATTCCAAAGTAACACTTAAAATCACTGTTAGCTGATAAAGCCATTAAAGTGTTATTTTTTGTTGTTTTTTTGCAGGATGAAAAATTTAATTTACACCAATTTTGGAGTCACAGTAACAGTAAAAGGTACTGCATCGTTTTGGTTTGCAATGACATCCTGCATCTCCTCACTGTTCCATGATACTATTGGGAACTAACCAGTACGAGTACCACGTTTCGGTTGATGTTTTTTTCTTTTCGGTTGGTGGCGTTTTTTGTGCAGTGGAAACGAAAGCCCTTACAGGTGTAACTTGGTTCATCGGCCCCATAGGTGGTCCGATGGGAGACATAGGATGCTGAGGGGGTCCGGCCATTGGGGGTGCCATCATCATTGGTGGTGGGGGAGGAGGGCGAGGCAGCGGAGGTGCCATCATACCTTGTGGTGGAGGGCCACGCATCATTGGCACTCTCTGTCCCCCTGAGACATGCAATACAGAAACAGAATGAGACGGATTACGAGAACGACATGCATCCAAACTGCCACTAAGATCTAGCTAGACCACATCAGTAAAATTGTTCCAAATAAATTTAAAGTGATATACGTTGTTGGCCAGTTACCTGGTCGTTGCAGGATGTGTGGAACAAACGCAGGTCGCATCATTGGCGGAGGTCGCACTGCAGGGATGGCTAAGAAAAAAAAGGATCGGTCGCAAATGACGTTAATTCTGTGCTTATGCTGCAACGTCACTTGAAGCAATATAACCATTGATGCATGCCCTACCTGGACCAACGAACGCAGGAGGTGGAGGTCCAACTAACGTAGCAGCTCTTGCCTCCAAGCTCTGTTGGACCTATAGAAGGAAGGGAAAGATTATTTTCCAAACAGCTAACACTAAGTAATACGAGCTACCGATGTTCACTGATGCTCATGCAGATATTTCAGATTCCAAAGCAGAATGTCTGAATAATTCAACCAAAGCTTAGTGGATCTGCATTCAATAAGAAATTAAACATTATTTTGGCTGTCTAATGGACCGACCTGTGCCTTCTGAACTTTTAAATGGCCTGATGACTTAATAAGAAATAGCAAATTAAAAATATAAATCAGTTTCCATGGTCATTCCACTCAGTTTCCTTTTAGACATAAGCCTAACTGATATTTAGGATCAGATTAGTTTTTAAGAGCAAAACTTCCACCCAAAAGCATTGCAGACTATGGACGGCTTAGAAAACTACATCAAGAAATGCTTTATCAGCAGTATTTGCTGAATGACATGACAGACAAAGCTTAATAAATGCTTATAGTTATGCCTTTATATGCCCCGTACATCCAACTTATAGAACTAACTATATAGAACAATCTAACTTACATCTGTGATAAACGCAGTTTCAGTGAAGCTGCTACTTTGCAAAGCATATCTAAAAACAACCTGTTGGTGTATACAGTTTCACTCACATTAGTAGAAGTACACTACCAGTCAAAAGTTTGGAGACACTCGAATGAAATGTTACTCATGATCTTTTGAAACCTTTTGATCTGAAGGTGTATGATTAAATGTTTTAAATCTGTGTTGTAGACAAAAATATAATTGCACCGACATTTATTTCTTTCATTAGAAAACTAACATTTTATTTACAAAATGTATTATTATTATTATTATTATTATTATTATTATTTTTTTTTAAACGGATGTCTCGGAACGAAGCAGCCCATAAGTGTCCAGCGTCAGTGGGAACTCCTTTAATACTGTTTAAACAGCATCTCAGGGGAATTCCTCAAGAAATTGGTTGAGAAAATGCCATTTCTGGAAACTCTATGTAAAAAGGGTGTTTACTTTGAAGATGCTAAAATACAAAATTATTTAGAATTTTTTTTTATCACAACATAATCCCCATAGTTCCATTTGTGTTATTCCAGAGTTTTGCAGACTTTATTATTATTATTATTATTATTATTATTATCAAATGTGGAAAAAATTAAAATAATAAATAAAGAATAAGTGTATCTAAACTTTTGACTGGTAGTGTAAATTAATTACGTTCAATCAGGTGGAAAGTATTTGAGTGACCATCATTAACAACTGGCTTTGAGACAATTTGTGACTGGTTTACATATGTACCTGTTGGTAGGTGTTCGTGCCTATGATGGGCCGGACCACTGGCATAGCTTGTACGGCCGGCACAGCCAGAGCCACTGGAACAGCCTCCACTACAGGTGGGCCTCCTGCAGTCACAGCCACCGGTCCTCCCAAAACCTCCTGCTCGAACCTGCATTAGTGCATGAAGATTGAGTACAAATATTCAGGACATATAAACACCATGCACACAGGTTTATATATTAGGCCATCAACACCAGCATGAATAACACACATACTACTAAATAAATCATAAGATAGTGAGATAATGGAAGAAAGGTACATAACCATAATGCTACTCACAGCGCCATCTCGGCCTCCATCTCCTTGAGGCGCTCCTCGCCTGATTTTAGTGCCATCATGAGGGATTCCTAGAAGAGTGTCATGGTCAACTACCGAACAACACCGCGTTCATATAAACACTCATGTTTACTTCCGTGATGGCCGCACCACCGAGGAGTCCGTGACTACACTCTTGCCCTGTGTGTCTGTACGTGTGTTTGTATCATGTTCTGTTATGTGAGCAGCTTACTCTATCCTCACCACAAGCATATTTCAATTCTTTCGCTATACACTGAAGATATTTGGGTTCGAGATCGAAAGATTCATTTCCTCATATTTACATCTAAGTGCGTTAAACAACTTAAACATGGCACCTTCTGTTGAACCAACCATTTTTCAAGTGATCAAAAATATTGGAACACGACTGATAGGTGTTTCTTGTCACCCAGGTGTGCCCTGTGAGATTGATTAAAAAAAAAAAAAAAAAAAAAAAAAAAAACCTTAATAGTTCTGAATTTCTACCTTGAGTTACATCCATGAAGACTACATTTGTTGTTAAGAAGGATAAACCAACATGAAGACCAGAGAGCTGTTTGTGGGAGAAAAGCAAGCCATTTTTAAGCTGAGAAAAGAGGGAAAATCTACCAGAGCCAGTCATGTACTAACAACCAGACATGGAACACGTTGGCCAAGGAAAACAACAGCAGTTGATGACAGAAACACTGCGAGAGCTGTGAAGAAAAACCTAAAAACAACAGCCAGTGACATCACCAACAACTTCCATAGGGCAGGTGTGATGGTATCACACTCTACCGTTCAAAGTAGGCTTTGAGAGCAGAAATATAGAGGCCATACCACTCATCAGCAGTAAGAATCATCAGAAAGCCAGATTGGAATTCACAAAGAAGTACAGAGATGTGCTACAAAAGTTCTGGGACCAAGATTAACCTCTACCAAAGTGATGGAAAGACCAATGTATGGAGAAAGAAAGGATCTGCTCATGATCCACAGCATACAAGCTCATCTGTGAAGCATGGTGGAGGTAGAGTCATGGCTTGGACTTGCATGGCTGCTTCTGGAACAGGCTCACTAATTTTTATTGAAGATGTAACTCGTGATGGTAGCAGCAGAATGAATTCAGAAGTTTACAGAAACATCCTGTCTGCCAATTTATAGTGAAATTCATCCAAATTAATCAGGACGAACTTTATCATGCAGCAAGATAATGATCCAAAACACATTGCCAACACAACAAAGGACTTTATCAGTGGGGAAACAAGTGGAAGGTTGTAGACTGGCCAAATCAATCACCAGACCTTAACCCAACAGAGCATGGATTTCACTTCCTGAAGAGGAGACTGAAAGGAGAAACCTGTTGTTGTTAGCCAGTGACGCTAAATATCGCGAGACTACACGGTATTTCCGACAGACGCGATCTCACTGCCAATTTACAACGTTTCTCTTTTATTATATCGTATTTTTATTTATTTATAATTACCCAATGGGTACTTTAACAGGCTGTTTTAAAGCCAACGAAGGAAGAACAAGTAAACACGTTAGCAGCACCAATGCACCGTCAATAATGTGTGCTCATTGCTAGCTTAGCTTAACTTAACTGTACCTAGCTAAGCCATATAAACCTAGAAAACTTTAAATAGAAATATAATTGACTGCTGCTAATATGTATTCTTTTATAATTCCGAAATTAAACAAAAATAAGTCGGAGAAATAACTGACTCATGGACATGGGTTGAAATTTAGCAGCCTGCAGTTAGCAATCTTGCTAGCTAGCTAAAATGTTCAAACTGAAAACTACATGCCGGAGCTATTAAAAAACGTTATCTGATGTATAAGGTTTGCTAAAAAGATACCTTTACCTTAAACACCTCCAATATTCCAATCAATAAAGCAAAGACTATTGATATAAAAAATAAAACCAACGAGAAATATTTGGTTAGAAAGACGTCATTGCTCTTCTTCTGTGGAATTAATGGAGTCTAACGTGTTTTCAACATGGCGTACAGCGCCACCTACCGAGAGGAAGAGATTCCTCGTGTTTATAGAGTTAGGCTATTAGAAATTTTAATTGAAATGCGAAAATCGAATGTCGTTAGTTTGAGTTTGTAACATAACATCAGATTTGTATTGAACTGAAATAGAATTTCGTCATTTGCACAAAAAAAAAAATCAAAACATGAATTTCATGCTTAAGTACATGTAGTATTGAACATCCATCCATCTTCTATACCACTTATCCTTAAAGGTCGCTGGGAACCTGGAGTTTATCCCAGAGAGCATCAGGCACAAGGCAGGGTACACAAGGACAGGGTGCCAATCCATCGCAGGGCACAATCACATACATATACTCATTCATACACTACAGACACACCAATCAGCCTGTCCAGAGGAAACCGGAGTACCGGGAGGAAACCCCCATAACACAGGGAGAACATGCAAACTCCGCACACACACAGGGCAGCAGCAGAAATCAAACCCCTAACCCTGGAGGTGTGAGGCGAATGTGCTAACCACTAAGCCACCGTGCACCCTCTATTGAATGTTTAAAATTCAAAATGAAGTAGGTATATAATCAATTTCAGACACAAATTCAGAGTAATAATGTTAAAATTCAGCAGCATGGTGGAGCATTGGTGCTTCACACCACCAGGGTTTCCGGTTGGATCCTGAAGATTCATCCTTGGGTTATCGTCTGTGTGGAGTTTCTCTGCGTGTTCATCTTGTGTCCCTATGAGTTTCCTCGTCGTTTTCCGGTTTCCTCCCACCTCCCAAAACATGCCAGTAGGTGGATTGGTTATGCTAAATTGTCCCTTGGTGTGAATAAGTGTGTGAATGTGTTTTGCATGGTGCCCTGTCATTGACTGCCAGTTCCCACCTTGTGCCTAGTGTTCTTAGGATAGGTTCTGGACCCTGACCAGGATAAAAGCTGTTACTGAAAATGATTGAACATTCAAATTCAGATTTTTTTGCACTTCCCACTGCAGTTTTATAGCCTATTTTGTGTAGGTTTGTGACATAAAATGGCAGTTACGTTCCAGGTTGTAACACTACAAAATGTGGAAAAGTGTAATGGGGGGGGGGACATGTTCTCATCAGCATCAGACCTTATCTTCTCCTTGGCATGTCCATCCCTTCCCTATCCATGTTCTGCAGATATTCCCGACATCCAGCATACAGTTTAAGGAGAAGTGACCCCACTCTAGGATGGGCTGCAGATCACTCTGTAACTCTAAGGGAGTACATAAATGACGCATTGTCCCATACAATTGCAAATGTTTGTAATAATCGATTTATGATTCTTGCCTCAAAAAAAAAAAAAAAAATGCTGATCATTGATCTGAGACCATTTGGAATGCTAAAATGGACCAAATGTGAAAGCACCGTTATAGTTTAGTTTACTTTGTAGGGTATTATCGCTGCACTTGTAGTAAGTCATCCATCTGAATGGGATTTTTACTGTGGTTTTTTTACATTTACATTTATTCATTTAGCAGATGCTTTTATCCAAAGCGACTTACAAATGAGGAAATACAAGCAAAACGATATATCAAGCGGAGAACAATACAAGCAGTGCTACCATGCAAGATTTAGAATTGAGTTCTAGAGAAGCAAAGAGCGCAGACTAGAAGTGTAAGAGCCAGAGTAAGTAATGTGGGGGTTGGCATGTTAGGGGTTAGTTAAGTGCTCATGGAAGAGGTGGGTCTTTTGCTGTTTTTTGAAGATAGTGACAGATTCTGTGGTCCGGATTGAGGTTGGAAGTTCATTCCATCACTGAGGGACAGTTAGTTTGAAGGTTCTGGAAAGGGACCTTGAGCCACGCCGAGTAGGCACTACTAAGTGTCGGTCGTTAACCGATCACAGGTTGCGTGAGGGAACTCAAGGAGAGTGTTGAGGTAGGAGGGTGCTGTTCCAGACAAGGTCTTGTATGTGAGTATCAAGGCCTTGAATTTGATACAGGCAGCTATAGGAAGCCAGTGGAGGGATATGAAGAGGGATGTGACATAGGTTCTTTTGGGCTGGTTGAAGACAAGGCGTGCTGCTGAATCATCTGAACGGGTTTGATGGAGCTGGCTGGGAGGCCCAGGAATAGTGCGTTGCAGTAGTCCAGTTTTGAGATGACAAGAGCCTGGACTAGTAGCCGTGTAGCCTGTTCGGTGAGATAGGGTCTGATTTTCTTAATGTTATACAGAATGAACCTACAGGATCGTGCAGTTGTTGAAAAAAGGTTTTTATATTGGTTTAGTACTGTATCCATACTGTACAATTTTATATAATATTACACATGTGAGTAAGAGGATTTTTTTAAAAATTAATACTTTCCTTCTACTGTAAAACTGCTAGATAACTACTATAACCATCAATATCTTAAAATCTCCCAAAATACCTTTTTACTGGATTTTCACCATAGATGAGTTATTACTGAACTATAAATCCTACTGTATCTGTACTATATCTTATGGTGTTTCAACAGTATCATTAACAGCACGAGTGTAAGTTAGCATGCTTACTAATCTAGCTTGCTACCTAACTAGCTAGGTTGCTAATGTGTCTTTGGAGTGCAATTATCAGCAACCATAAACCATCATCATTTCACCAATTGCTTATAAAAATGATAAAGTCTGATTTCTATAAAGAAACATGACTAAACGACTTTACAAATGAGCCAAATTAAACAGTGAGGTAGCAGTGTTATGTTAGAGATGTTCTGTTTGTTCAGCTAAGGGAATTGTTGTATTGTTATGTTTGACTTTTTGTTACACTATTCGTCTGTGCTTGGGCACTGACTTCTAGACCAGACTATATCTTTGTATTCTCTCACTGAAAACTGGCTTGTACTGCAGATAATGACAAAATATTTTTTGGTCAAGTTAAAAACCTTTTGCAAGGACATCTCTGACGCACTTAAAGAGATCTTTTGCTTTGAAGTCCCACAGGACCCAATGGTGGGTCCATCTTATGAGTAATACCAGAAGGTTTTGAGGGAAGGAATAAAATGCACTTATTAGAAATAATACCGGTAGCAGTTATTAAGTGCATCACTTAAGGCAGAGCCTCCATCATACCATATGTGGATTCAAAAGGTGTGGGAAATTTATGAAATGGAGCGAATAACATATTTGCTAAGACTTCAAAAACCTACATTTGTATAAGCATGGAGCCCAGTGATCCATCCATTTTCTATACCGCTTATCCTATACAGGGTCGCGGGGTAACCTGGAACCTGTAATAGCCTATCCCAGGGAACTTGGGGTGGAAGATGGGGGACACCCTGGACAGGGTAGCAACCCATCGCAGGGCACGATCCCACACACAATCCCACACACATTCACACACACATTCACACACTACAGACAATTTGGAAATGCAAATCAGCCTACAGCGCATGTTTTTTGACTGGGGGAGGAAACCGGACTACCCAGAGGAAACCCCTGAAAAAGGGAGAGCATGCAAACTCCATGCACACAGGGTGGAGACGGGATTCGAGCCCTCAACCTCGGAGATGGGTGACCCCACCCGCTCCCCCCACACACCCCTTACACCCCTTTTTAGTGTTACAAACCTGAAGAAACAGTCAGCCGTTCTTATAAACATATAACAACCCGTATATATTTTGTAAAAATATGGAATACGTGAAGACAGCTAGAAACTATTATAATGTAAATGAAAATGGAAAACTGGATGGTGTATTTGTACTGTACATGATGTTTGATGGAATAAATAAATAAATGTTTGTATTAAGTTTGTTCAAGTTCATTAAAATCATGACTGCTATTATTGGCTCCACTAGATAGCACCCTGTAGCATAAGTCACATGTGATTGCTTCATGACTTAATTTAGTTTGAGGCTATGAATTTATGGTCATTAGACGCTCCTGTGCCACATGAGAAAAAAAAATGATGAAAGAGTGCCTACTGCAGGCATAATATTGTATCCGCAAGGAGGAAAAGGCAATTCAAATTAACAGCAAATTTCATTCGCTTGGCCGGCTTCAGGTTGAGTTCATACAGGAAGCACTGTTTAGTTCGGTTGCTGTCTCAGAGCTGTTAACCTGCTCAGCAGAATTCCACATAAATAACACAAAACACCTGAAAAGTTCAATACAAAATTTATTAGCAGGTGACATTAATATTTCTTTACTAGAAATGCATTTTGGTTCTTTATTAGCCTTACAGTTACAATCAGTGGTAAGCAAATCTGTTCAGGCACCAACAAAGTTTTCAGTTAGAGCTAATGACATAGTTTAGGTACGTCTTAAATTTTGTATATTCGCCAGAATGTCACTGCATATATTTTATATTGGTAATTTATAATAAAATAAAAAATAATAATAAAAAATGAAGGTGACGCTGCTGAGTTGATCTTCATAACGATTTTGGGGCCAATTTTTTCAGAATATGACACAAAACCTAAAGAGTATGAAGCTATTATCCAATGAAAGAATGAACAGTGAAAAGGTATATCATCATTCCCTTTTTACATTGGCACCAGTCATCCATCCACCAATCATACAGCTTAAAAATAATTCTCTTTTAACGTTATATACAAAACAACCTGAACCTCAAGTTAAAAAAAATCTCAATCGGAGCCAGTGTACAAATGATTTTAGCAAGTCAAAAAAAAAAAAAAGAAAGAAAAAAATCCAAAAAAAACCAAAAAAACAAACAAACAAATATCGCAATATTGCACATATTTATCAATTCATATACTACTCCTGTGATGTGAACTGTTCAGCTGGTAAAGTATTATAAAACACATGCTCTAATTAAATATATTGCAATAAAATCATTACTGGGTAAAACTTTTAAGTATTCTTAGAACACTGGTGGAAAATTTTAGAAACAAAAATTATAAAAGGTTTTTCCTTAAAGGTTTTTAGTGGTTCTTGAATCCATCTTTCTACTTGGATCCCTCAATCACGGATAAACATTCTGCTGTTGCATATAATTTCTATATAGAACCTTTAAGGATTACCTCACAGGCACAACTGAAAGAACCCTTCATGGTTCTAGATTTAGCCTTTTTAAAGTGTGTGGGTTTCAAGCAAAAAAACATTTTTCCCCCAAAAAATGTGCTAGTCATTATTCCATGGTATTCAGTGGTCTTAATTGGATGCTGTGTTTTTCATATACAGGAGTGTGTGTGCACATGTGTGTGTGTGTGTGTGTTTGTGTGTGTGTGTGTGGGTGTAGGCACTCAGAGAAGATTTTAAGACCTGCAAAATCAATTGAATATAAGGTCTGGAAAAGCTCATCTTACAGCTCATAGAAACTCTCAGCAGTGTTACAGTTCTTTAAGGCAAAGTGAGCTGTGCATTTAAGAGAAATCCTGTTTTCCCAGCGTTCATTGTTCACTCTCGGTGTGTGTGTGATTGTCTTTGGTGTTTATAACTCAAGAATCAGGATTTCTCTCTTGCAGTCCTTAACTGTCGCTTCTCTTTTCACAGCCCTGGAGGAATCCGAGAAAAAAGCACCTCAGATCCAGAAACCCACGCTCTGCCTGATTCAAATAAAGTTTTCCATGAAAGACAGTGTGACCCAGCTTACAGATCCCAGTGCAGCATGGGAGATTGCTAGTTCAGGCACACTTGACATGCCACAAGTCCCTCTATCAAAGCTCATTCACCGTCTTCATGGATAATTCTTCCACATTCTTGTTTTCCCTGTTCTCTCTTTTACGCTTCTGTCGATTTCTCAGCCGTCAGCTGCTCCTGGTCCGAGACGTTGTCATCTTTCGGTGGCCGCGCTCGATCAAAAAACCCACACTGAGGAACAAGTGAAGAGAAACAGACAAGGAGGAAATAAATTAAATTACATCATGTGTGGGTTACTGAGAGATTTTATATATACACACAGACAATTTTTTAAAAATTAATTTGGGATTTTGTGTAGATATTTTGATCATGGCAAATTCTCTAGAGACTGTCAGAAATCAGTCTTAAATTGATTCTCCATAATTGTGGACATTATGCATGAAAGGGTTAAGTATTGTTTGCATTTGTAATATAAAGAAAAGTGCTATAAAATGATATATATCTATACACATATTGTACACACATTGTACACACACACACACACTGTGGACATACTGTGTATGTATGTACCGAGAGAGGACGCCACATAATTTGAAAAAAAGGCAAAACTGTGTGATATTTTTGAAGAGCTAAATATTTCTGAATAATCTGCAACTTCGTTACATATTTTGATCCTGATTTTTACTACTGTGTAGCAGGGTTTTGTAGTATTTTCCTGGCACAAGCCTAATGCTGTGGCTTTGCAGCAAATTTCCCTAATTAAAAAAATAATTATTAGTGCTTATTAATTTTAAATAATACAGTATACATGAATATTATATATAAAGTAATAACTACAGAGCTGACTTAACTATAAATGTATAAAAAGTAGAAGATATATAAGATGAATTACACACTTTGGGATGTGCTGTTATAAAAAAGTAATCAACCTGAACCGGATTATTATTCTAAAGCAGCATGCCCTCTCATATTTTATTATATTATATACTATATATAGGGAAGAGTTTTTGTTTTATACATTATAATCAAACTGACATAGGTTCATGTATGTTTATGTATGGATGAGTGTGTGTATGGATGAGTGTGTGTGTGTGTGTGAAGATGCCATACCTTCCACATAACCAGGGTTAGAAAGGCGAGCACCAGCAGTCCCAGGAGGATGGCCAGAATAATCACCCATAGAGGAATGGCAAAGGACAGATCAGGAATCGCCCATATCACATACGTACCAATCTTCACACACACACACACACACACACACACACACACACGTAGAGGGGTTGAGACTAAGGTATGCATGATCACATTTATAGTTACAAACTGAAATAATCAGTGCAAGTCACTTCTGTGATAATGTGATTGGAAAACGTAGGGCTACACAGAAGCATTTTTTTTACTTTAACACCACATTTGGCTTGTATTTAGTTGATGAAATCTGGGGCAAGTATTTGTTAACAAACCTTTCATTCCTGATAATGAATTAACACCAGTGTTACAAAAAAGTACTGGATTTAAAATAAATTAGTCATGTCAAGTGGGTTTTTACTGTCATTCCTCTATACACCGATCAGCCATAACATTAAAACCACTGACAGATGAAGTGAATAAGGTTGATTATCTCATTATAATGGCACCTGTCATTAGGCAGCAAGTGAACAGTCAGTTCTCCAAGTTGATGTGTTGGAAGCAGGGAAAATGGGAAGTGTAAGGATCTGCAAGACTTTGATAAGGGCCAAATTTTGATGGCGAGACGACTGGGTCAGAGCATCTCCAAAATGGCAGGTCTTTTGGGGTGTTCCTGGTATGCAGTGGTTAGTACCTACCAAAAGTGGTCCAAGGAAGGACAACTGGTGAACCGGCAACAGGATCATGGGCTCATTGATGCATGGCTCATTGATGCGTGTGGGGAGCGAAAGCTATCCTGCGGAGGCAGTGTGATGCTCGGGGCAATGTTCTGTTGGGAAACCTTGATTCATGGCATTCATGTGGACATTACTTTGACACGTACTGTACCGCCTACCTAAACAAGTACACCCCTTCATGACAACAGTATTCCCTATAGTCAGTGGCCTCTCTTAGCAGGATAATAATGCGCCCTGCCACACTGCAACAATAGTTCAGGAACGGTTTGAAGAACATGACAAAGAGTTCAAGGTGTTGACTTGGCCTTGAAATTCCCCAGATCTCAATCCAATCGAGTATCTGTGGGACGTGCTGGACAAACAAGTCCGATCCATGCAGGCCCCATCTTGCAACTTAAAGGATCGTCTTGGTGCCAGATACCACAGCACACCTTCAGAGGTCTTGTGAATCCATGCAACGACAGGTCAGAGCTGTTTTGGTGGCACAAGGGGGACCTACGCAATATTAGGCAGGTGGTTTTAATCTTATGGCTGATTGTTGTATGGCTTGTACACATTGGAACGAAATGTCGTTTCTCCAGGACCATGGTCCTGGGCGCCACCATTTTGGTCATCAGGTCATCCTAAATATTGTAATCTGCCTAAATCCTATATCCTCAATCCTAATAAATTACATAAAACACGAAGAACAGCACATCACAAACTCACAAAACATTTCTCCTGTTACCCTTTTAAAGATTTGCATCTTGCAGCTACCCCTTTGTTGAGTTAATCACATTACCCTGGCAGGCTCAAATGTTCATCAGTGCTGAATGGATGCCAGTATAAAATGAGATATAAAATGTGTAAATTGAATTTAATTGTAAAACGAACACGTTTTCTTCAGCCTCACTTGCACGTCACATTAAAAACAACTGTGTGCTAAGTGTAAATGTGTATCTTTTTGTCCCATACCAGGGCTCCTTTCTTTCCTTAAGCTCTACTTACTTTGCAGTTTTCCCAGACTAAGCTGGGTTTAAGTATTAAAGCTTAAAGGTCTGGAACCTAAAAAAAGGTCAGAATTGTTGACCTTACTTCAAATAACCACATAATCCACCTCACCTTGCTACTCAAAATGTCAAGCACATCTGACCTTTCCAAGTGTTTATTCACCTCAACCTCTCATTCCCGTTCCCCAGTCCTCAATTTCTTCCCCTTCCCTCAATGTCTGCCGCACACACACATATATCTCCTTACCGAGTTACTCTGCTGTGGCAGGGTCTGCGGTTTGATGCGGTACGGCATGCCTGTTACTCGGAAGTACACGGTAGAGTTGACGAGGTAGTGGTCATTCCGCCTCTGAGAGAGAAAACGTTTTAGGTAGCAGAAATATAATATAAAACATGCAGAAATACAGTATATTCACACTCTCTCAAACACGATACTTCATACATCAGCATGCCGTTTTAACCAATACCCATACAGCAATTAAAAACATTGCATAAAGCAAAGATTTCTGTTCATTTCTGATGAGCCGTGTCAGTAGAATTGCTGTTCATGAAATTAAATCAGAGTGATCATGTGTTTTATGGCTGTTACACCAACGCAATTAGAGAAAGGATTACAGCTGAATTCTCGAAACTGAATGGTCAGAAGGTGTGCGGCTCAGACAGTAGTTCCAGCTGTAATGTGAACAATAGGTTAATATCTATGCTCTCGTTCTAATACGTTATTGTTTCTATAGTAACAGCTCATACATAGAGACTTGTACGGCAGACGCTCCACACAATCTAAGACAAATAATAAACAGATTTTTAAAAAAGTGTTATTTAACAAAGGAAAAAAATAATCATTGATATGGTTAAGTTTTTTATTAGGAGCTATTTAATTAACATTTATGGAAGGAGTCTCGAGTGTCAGCGCTTTGTAACAGTCACGGTGCTTTGCAAAGTTTCCCAGCATGAAGGAGAAATGCTTTACGGTTTCTCGGTAAAATGACGAGCTGTGTTTTCGTTAGAGAGAGAAACGGAGAGTCTGGTAAGGGAATGACGTAGCTATAACTTAAGTGATAACAGGAACTTCATTTGCCTTGCGGATGTTCCACAACATTTAAATCAAACAATAAACCGTTATAATAATAATAATAATAATAATAATAATAATAATAATAATGTTTATTTATACTGCTCTTTTATAAACTGACATGTAGCTCTATGTTTCACAGTGTGAGGTAGGGCAAGGTGTGGCAATATAATATCGAGATCGTGATAAATGATCACAAAATGCTTTTTCTGAGATATCACCGATATCAGATATATTTTTAACAAAAATACATTTAATTACAAACTGATTAAATATTAAAATTTTGACAGATTTTGTAAACTTCTTTTCAGTGTTCATTTTAAAAAACATATCTTATAAATATATAAATCCATCCATCCATTGTATCCATCCATTTTACAAATAATTGTATTTAATTTTAATCAATTACATTTTCATATTAAAATTAATTATATTAATATATTATTTTAATTATATAGATTTTTATATAAAAAAAAATTACACACATAAATATATATATTTGTAGCCATTATATAAAGGACTCAAAAAGGACTCATGAAAGGTTATAAATAAATAAAAAAGTAATATAGGCAAATAATAATAACAATAATAAATAATAATAGTGACAAGAAGAATAAAATATAAATAAAACAGTGTCTAAATATAGAATAAAATTTAAATTAGTAAAATAATATAAAAGCAATGCAAAAATTACATTACAATTAAAAGTTAGTGAAATGCTAAAGTAAAAAAAAATATATATATTTAGTGATCAGGTCTGATATGATGCAAATGTCATGCGATTTGTCAAGATGTTAAAATTAAACTGTGCTTACAGAAAACGTGCATTTGTGATGTTTTTAGAGATTGTATAATACGAACAAATGCAAAACGAATCAGAAACTAAAGATTCATCCCATACTTGTGATTAAAATGTTCTCTCAATGCTGATAATACACATGTGGAGTTTTTAAGTGGGCGCTGAGCTGTAGTGATTCAAGCATGGAGAAATGGTTAAAAAAAAACCCAACAAAACAAAGGATGAAAGACTTTCTTCATTCCCCTCTTTACATCATGCTCTCTCTCGCTCACTCTCTTTCTCAATTTCTCTCTCTCTCTTATAGACACAGATCTGGTTTCTACTCTGTGTTTCAGTTGCGATAAGATTAAAGACGTTTTGGCATGACAAGGTTAAGCCTAATTAAGCCATGTTAGTCAGGAGGGTAAGGTGAAGAGACGTGACGTTAGCACATCTTTTCTGTATTAGCACATGGTTAACATCACCTCCTCTCCCTTGCCATCAGCATCTATGGTTGAGTCAATCATTTCAGGATGTGTGCAATAAGGAAAGGACAGCCATGAACTGTGGATGTATAGCAACCATTACAAACATAAAATAAAACCTTAAGAAATGAGCTGCAATCAGTACAACGCTCAAATGGTCTTGGGAATTCATGTTATTGTCACAAAAGGTAGAAACTCTAGAGTCGGGGGTGGAAAAATCCGTAGCCCAGGCACCTAACGCACATTTAATGTCAAAGCTATTAGTATTTTATTTGTAGTTGCGTTGCTGAAAAGTAGGTTCAACTTCCGGAAAAACGAAAATAAAACAAAGCAAAAGATTTCATTTGGTATGTAGCTTTGTTTAAACTTAGTGCACTTCACACTTGAAGTGTAACTATAGTGCGAGCTACATGTTCTGAATCCCACTACCTGCTGCACTACACACATCGTGATCATTCAGGCGTGATCTGGCTGAATGATTTTTACTAGCTGTGTTAATTAGTGTGCACAGATTGTACAGGGTGTCCCAAACGTCTCCATACATAGGGGACTGTGTTTGCCAGCACCATGTCGGTTGTGCCTTCATCACGGATGGTGGATGTCCAATTCTCGGTCGGTCCGCAACACTTCCAGTCTTTTTGAATGTGTTAATAAGTTTACAGCAGTGTCACTAAGTATGAAAAATTTTGGAAGACATTTTGCTAAAAAGTGTTAATTTACACTATGTATAGAGACTTTTGGGACACCCTGTAGATGAGCTGTTTTCTGAATCAGGAACACTTGTCTGATTTGTCCACTTTGAAGTGTACTAAATGCTAGAATAGACTTTTCTATAACCAGATTTCTTGTTAATGAGTAATGATAATGAGTCTTTATTGGTCACGTATACATTAGAGCACAGTGAAATTATTTTCTTTGCATATACCAGCATGTCAGGAAGTTGGGGTCAGAGCACAGGGTCAGCCATGATACAGCGCCCCTGGAGCAGAGAGGGTTAAGGGCCTTGCTCAAGGGCCCACAGTGGCAGTTTGGCACTTGTGCATGACAGACAGTGGAACGTTGGCTTCGTTAGATGAAATATACAGTATAGCTAGACGTAATTTTATATCACATGATCACGAACACCTAAACCACATTTATACACAATGAGCACTAGTATTTAAGCACTAGTATTTATGTATAGCACTCCCTGTCTAGCGTCTGTTGTACTGTAAGTAGCGTCCAGTCTTGGGGACTAGTTAACTAAATGTAGCGACGCTACTAACTTAACTTTACTTTTTAATAGTGTAAAAGTAGCTCCGCTACATTAAAATAGTGTAGCTTGTCTCAAACAAGTAGCGATGTAGTGTGACCAATCGCTACATATTTTGCCCAGTTATAACAGTCCTATAATCAGTCCCGCATATCTGCACTGCCCATGTGCTTCACAAGAATTAATAGCCTCATTCAGTACGTTTAGATAGACAACAATAATCCGATATTAACCCGATTAAGACAATGGGTGTGCATTTTATGTTCTGAATACAACAGTCTGATTGTTATCATAATATTATTAGATGTTATTTAAAATCTCACTTTCACAGTATCTCACTTTGAGCTTGGTTTTGACATTCGCTGTCTCGCTTGAATCTCTCACTTTGAGTGTAATATACGGTTTAAGTATTAATTGTATTATTGGATGGTCTGTAAATAAAACAAGACTCATAAAACTAAACTCATTATTGTCCTGGATTATCTTTAAATTGTGTTTCATTTCTTTATGCAAAATTATACACAGTTATTCATATGCTGAGTCACGATCATGACATACTAAAAATGTTGCCCATTTAAGTAACTTCAGTGTAGTTAGCTACTTTTTGTTCTTAACTTGTAGCGTAGCTAACTATGTTTCTAAAAGGGTAGCATGAGTGTAGCTTAACTACTTCAAACGATGAGTAGCTTGTAGTTTAAAAAGCTACATTTAGGATGTAGCTTCCCCAACACTTGTAGCGTCGTTCTCGATTATTGTATTCCATGCTTGTCTACTTTGTGTTTATTTTTCACATCCTAGTCCTTGTTCTTGTGTGTTTCACAATTAACTAAACCATCCATGACAGTTTGCAGCTTTTTTTGTGAACTCACTCGATGCTCATGTAACTGAATGTGTTGACTTATTTAGTGTGCTAACTCACTGATTGCTAAATAGGACACAATATTGCAGTGAGTCACTAAAAAACAAGTGGTTTTTCTAGTGAATATTCTCAGTGATGCATTACACTGTCCTAAATGTCCAGATGTTTATTTATTTATTTATTTATTTATTTATACTTTTCCTGGATGGCCATTATTATTTGGGATACACCCCATGTCTGTCACTATTTCAGTTCTATTTCATGATCCAGTTAAGGTTTCTTTCCATTGTGAGAGAGATAGATATGCGTTGTATGTGTGTGTGTGTGTGTGTGTGTGTGTGTGTCACCTGTAGGAAGGTATGAGCCCAGAGTCTTGATCGGACTTTGACCACTGCACTCTGTCCTTGATCCAAACGGCCCACTGTGCACTCTAGCATCAGGCAATGGATATTAGAGCAATTCTACACACACAGAAAAGGGAATGAGGAATCAGCTGTTAAAGTGTTTAAGTGTGCATGCTTTCAGAAACGGCAGTTAAGTTGGAATGAAGGATCATGACGACCATATATGTGTGTGTGTGTGTGTGTGTGTGTGTGTGTGTGTGTGTGCACATCACACTCATGACTTTGGGCTTTGCCTTATCTTTTCCAGACCTGTGACGGACACACACACACACACACACACACACACACACACACCATTCCCCCAAAGAGAAAGCTCTAAACAATCGGAGTGATGAATGTCCAGTTTTGCACTTTACAGGTGAAGTGACCATCAGAGGGTACAGCAGATCTGCATAACACATGTCAAAGTGAATTTCAGGATGCCAAACTGAGGGCTGATTTACATGTCGAATCTCTGTGGTGCACTAGGGGGCAGTGTTGCATGTACCAAACCAAAATGTACTGTACAGAACATGAAAAACAGAAGTGGGCAGAGTGGACAGAAGTAGTAGAATTTCATTCAAAATGATTTTTTGTTTTTATTCTTTACTCGTATCATTTGTTCTCATATTTCCTTCCTATTTATATGGCAGCCTGGGAAAGAAATCCTTCACTGTACAATTGTGACATTTTCTACTATATAGTTCTGAAAACGACATTACAGTCCAGTTTAAAAATAAAGTCCACCAAATAAGACACCCTGGATGGTATACCAACCCATCGCAGGGCACAATCGCACACCCATTCACACACAACGGACAATTTGGGAACGCCAATCAGCCTACAATGCATGTCTTTGGATTGGAGGAGGAAACCGGAGTACCTAGAGGAAACCGCCAAAGCATGGGGAGAACATGTAAGCTCCGTACACAGAGATCTGAGGCGGGATTCGAGCCCCTAACCCTGTAGGTACGAAGCAAGTGTGCGAACCGCTAAGCCACCGTGCCCCCCTCCAGCTTGTTGTCTCAAAAATTGCATGAGTAAATAATTCTTTGTTTGTGAGTTAATTTCAGCGGTCTTAGAATCCAAAATGTGATGATTTAGTGCCATCGTGAACAAAAAACCCCTGACAACAAAGGGTTGACAGTGTGAGAAATTTTTTGGATGAAAATCTCAGAATGAGAGCCACCGATAGGAGGACGACATTGGATTATGAAAAATATGTTACTGCCAATGGAGAAACTTAAACCAAACATGGTTTGTTGAATTGCGGCATCAGAGAGATCGTTTCTTAGACGTCTCATCAGAGTTCTATGATGACAAGGCAAAAAAAAGGACGTGGCATGGAAAGAAATCACTAAAATAGCCGAAAGCTTCCTGTATCCTTATTACATAAAGTACATGTTGAAGAATCGGCATTCATGTTGTCCTCGTTAACTCCTCTTGGCTCCAAATTCCTGTTCTTCGCCTTTTAAAGTGTCATTTGTCTAGGCATAACATTGCCACTGAAATTCTAAAGGCTTGTTTCGAGGATCTGCATAATATAATCAGACACAGGGCATATTAATTAATTAATTCATTTTCCATACCACTTATCCTACACAGGGTCACAGGGGAGCCTGGAGCCTATCCCAGGGAACTCAGGGCACAAGGTGGGGGACACCCTGGACGAGGTTCCAACCCATTGCAGGCACAATCGCACACCCATTCACACACCATGGACAATTTAGAGATGCCAATCAGCCTACAACGCATATTGGGCTGGGGAGGAAACCCAAGTACCCAGAGGAAACCCCTGAAGCACAGGGCGGAGGCGGGATTCACACCCCCAACCCCGGAAGTCTGAGGCAAATGTGCTAACCACTGTGTAAAACTGGGTTAACATGAGAATATTGACCTAGGCAAAGTTAAAAAGTAAAAGTAATAAAAAAAAGTTGAGCCATCCAAGTGTACTATTGGCAGAAAAATGTCATTTTGGCTGATTAACCTGATTTACTGTCTTTTTTTGTCTTTTTTGCCATCCAACAGGCTTTCCCAGACTGCCACACATTTTCCACACACACCTCAGAGTCCTCATCTCCCTCCAACAATTCACTCTCAGTGTTTTTGTACAGCTGTGAAACCACTTTTGGAGATTTTAGAGGTGTGCACGTTTATACCTTTGAAAGCTACACTTGCCCACAAACCCCTTTAATGCTTCTGGGTGCAAAAAAACCCCAGAATAATCCATGCACATCTTTGCAGAATAAATCGTACAAATCTTAAAAATAAATCAAATAAATCAGCGAGTCGGAATCACGTTTGTGGAAGTATGTGCGTGTGTGTACCAGTGTTTTGCTGCTGTAGCTCTGGATGGTCGTAACAGATCTCTTGCGACGAGTCGGCCTGCTGCTGTTACGTAGAAAACCCAGCAGCTCAGGAGTGTCCTGCAAAGTGGACGCCTGAGAGAGAAAGAGAAAGAAACAAAGACTTAAGAGACATGCTTGACAAAGGTTTAGGGTCCTCTTGAGGGATAACCCTAAATTCCTTCCTTTAACTTTTCTATTAAAGCATCTGTTCTATAGATTAACAAAGGTTATATCAATAATCTACTGCACCTAAAGCAGAATATAGGGTGTTTCTACAAAAAAACCAAAAAAACAAAAACAGTCCCACAGTCTAGTGCATGTGAAGGACATTTTAATTCTTCAACTTTAGGCTTATAGAGCCATATTCAGACATAATATAATAAACTCACTTCTGACAGGAGTGATCTACTGACCGAAATTGCAAACAGAGGCATGTCTCAGTTGCGTATGATTCTGACCCTGAAGCCTACAGTAAATTCTTGTGCGATATCAGCTCGACTGAAGAGCAGTATTATGTCCAGCGTTAGTCAGAGACACCGCTTATGTCTTGGACTGAAAGTTTTACGGATAAAATTCTGAACAACACTTAAAGCTTAAAGTTAGCTATAAGCATAGCAGGTGAGCGCTTGGTCAGTTTATCCTTCAAACTCCTGCAAGTTTTCTTTACAGGACAGTGCATATTAACAAATTTTCCATTAACATTAATGAACAAAAACGCTGTCATTATTTGAATCATTTAACAAATCAAAATAGCAAATTAAGAGAGTGATAAAAATATGCAATAAGAATCCGGACACGCAATATGATTTCCTGGCCTCCATTTAGTATCTCGTGGCTACATAAAATTAACTCGAAGCATGGCATAAAAATTAAAATGCAAAGTAAACAAAGTAGTACATCGAGTGCTATTATATAAGCTCACGAATAACGAGCGTGGAAGCCCTATTGTTGAATTAAACCCCATTTCCAGCAATTAGTGTTATAATTACTGCAAAATAATTTGATGTACTATATCAAGTGCTATTTTATAAGCTCACGAATAATGAGAGTGGAAGCCATATTGTTATTATAATTAAACCAGTTTTGCAGTGATTCTCGTAATAATCAAGTTAAAAAGGATCTGCAAAACCCGACTCTGAATGTGATTAGCATTCCCTGAGTAAATATTGATATAAATTTTAAACTTAAGTTGTCGACTTTGAATACAGCCGATAATCACAATCAATCGTACATAACAGTGACAAATTTTACGGGTTTCATGACTTCCGTGAGTTTCTGTAGAAAGAAATCACAGTGATTTATCTCCACAAAGAACACGCTCAGTCTTCTTCCTCTCATGAACAGGTCTTCACTTTCTATTCCCTTTTTTTTTTTACTTTTGACTTTGGAAATGTCAGTCTCTATTAGGCTATAGAGACTTACAGGGTTCTTACAGGGTATGATGATGAGATCTTTGGTTCTGCTCTTCACCTACACAAGCACTGCAACTGACTAGAGCCATAGAGATACCATTTACAAGTGAGCAATACCAGCATGACACATTATGTCATCTGGGCAACACACATTTGTGAGTGTGTGTGCACGTGTGCTGATCAAAGTCCCTGAACGGCTCGTCCTTCTCTGAAGTCATCAGTAAAGTTGCAGTTATAAAGTCAAGACATACTGCAGGGCCTTTAAAGCCCCCGGCGCAGCACAAACCCGCAAACCATTACAGAGACCTGAGGTGTGTATAACACTTTTATAGCTATTGCAAATGAAACCAGAAACAAAGCAAAGAGGCATACTGAAAAACAGACCTGAAAGAGATTTGCAATAGCTGCTTGTTGTGTAAGTAAAAAAATGTGAGCAAATTATGTAAAATGTGCAAAAAAAGTTTGTATGTATGCGTGTGTGTGTGTGTGTGTGTGTGTGGGGACACATTTTTAGATTTCCCCACTGGATAAATCTGACAGTTTTGACACTGTGGGGACATAGTCCCCCTTGGGAAAACCTATAACAAAACCAAAAAAAAAAAAAAAAGCACAGCCTTAATTAGTTGAATTAATAATTATATCAACCAAAGGTCCTCACAAGGATAGTAAGACAAACATATGTGTGTGTGTGTGTGTGTGTGTGTGTGTGTGTGTGTGTGTGTGTGCGCGCGCATATGTGAGTTAATGAAAGAGACAGGGGCAAAGCAAGGAGTCCAAGCTTAATGATAAGATATAAAATACACGTGTTCTGCCAGCTGGAGGTAATTTTGGACTGAAGTGGCAGCTGGACTTCCTTGTTGCCCCTAGAGGGAAGGACGGACTGCCTGGCCTTGACTGGCCCGGAACCAAACCCTTCCCCTCTCTTCCTCTGCTAAGGACACTAATAGCCACATATTGACACTGTTTATAGCATAGCCATCCATTATGTTCTTGCTAGCCACTAAGCCACTGTGTAAAATATCCTACAGGCAAATTTAATAATATTTCTATTAGATTTCAAATACAAGTTTATCAAGCATTTTTCCAGTTATTTGTATTTATTTCACACTTGGAATTTTATTATCGTCTATTGACAGATAATTTCAAGCCTTTACTTTTAAAACTTTCACTAACAAGGTTTTACACGTGGCATGAGTAAATATGTCTACTAACAGGCTCAGTGGTGTTCCATTTGTTATATAATAATCTCATAATGAGAAATATTATACAACTTTTCCTTTATTCGTGATATCTCTACTTGCCATATTTAGATACTATATGTACAGTGTATGCAACTGTATTATTATAAATTCAAAAGACATGGTCTGGATCAAAGCTAAACTAGTCTTGCAAGCCAAACCTCCAGCATCCAGTAGAAAGTCTCATACATTTTGTCAGTGAACACAACCAAGACCTCTAACTGCTTCCAACAAAACTCTTTAATAACGTTTTACAGCAGGATTTGGTGAACATTTTTATGTCTTTGACTCTTTGTGTTACAGTGTTCAAAGATTAATGTTAAGCCTGGAAACGTACAGTATACAGAAGTGCACAGAGCCAATCAGATTGCAGCCTTCAACATTCTGAAGATTGTGGCCAGAAACGTGTACAAAAGATATCAGACGCCCCTTAATCTGTAGGCAGAGCATCTGAAGCTGGAACTAAAGGGATATTAAGAGAGTACTGAGTATGATAGAGTGTAATTTATTTATTTTTTTATTTTATAAAACCGTTAGACCCTTCATGACTGGATCTTTATTTCTACACGTGACTCGGTTGCCAAGTTTATATTCTCAATAAATGTTTATGTATTTTTTTTTTTTATCTATTTGCCTTAAATCTTGTCCTTATATATATATATATATATATATATATATATATATATAAGTAATATTGGCGAGTCCACTGCTAATCAGTAATTCTATACGGTGAGTGTGTGTTACCTCAAGTTCCAGTGGGTTAAGCGAGCCGTTGATGTGACAGTGAATCGGTCCATCAGTGATGATCTCCATAGCATAGAGCAAATGCTCGTCCCGATAACGACTGGGCCATCCCACCTCCAGAATTGTGCCACTCACAGAACTTGGACCTTTATTATACAGCTGAATGTGTGTGTGTTGAGGATCAGACAAGTATAAAAGAAATAACAGAAAATTCTATAAGTCAGTGATTAAGCTAAAAGTCAGTTCTTGGTCAGTAATTTTTTTATATATATATATAAAAAACAGGATAATATCATAACAATATACCAGTATACAGTTGCAATCAAAATGATTCAACCCGTTATATTAACCCATTAAATTATTCAAATCATTATAAGCTGCATTTTCATTTGAATTTGGGGAAACCACTTGAAGCAGTCGTTGTGTTGAACTATTTCAATTTCTTTTGTTTGATTTGTTCATCGCAAACAGCTGAAAGTCTGTAAATGTTGACAGTAAACCTGATTTGCAATGGGGGTTGAAATTTTTTTTTATTTGCAACTGTATTGTCACATTCCTACAGTAAATCACAATGTGATATAGGACTGGCACTGACAGCCAAACTCTTCTTGCACTAACATGAGGCAGGCCACACAGTGTCTGGCTAACATTACAGCCAATTAAACCAGTTATCCGCTACAGGACTGAATGAACTTGCATGAAGCCGTTTCATATAAAAAAAATAGAGGTCAACTCTATTTTTCTTGACAAACAAACAAGAAAAGAAATAATCCAAAACATGCTTGTGCATTTGTTCAGGGTCCTCACTATATATTCCTATAACTCAAGACCTTAATTTGAACTAGTCTTAATCATTTTGGTTCAAAATGAAGTGGACTGTCATAGTGAAGATTGCTTTAGAGTGAAATATGAGCATCATCGTCTGTGTGCTTTCTATTATCTCTTTAGTGCAATAATATTACCTTGACTCCGGTTAAGAATGATGCCTTGGCCAGTGTGTTTGTGGGTGTTTTATAAGTAATGAGTACTACTGGTCTGGATGGCTTTGATCAGACTGAAGCTTGCGTGTGTTTACTGTTTTTGGTTGTTCAGTTTAACAGAGCAGCGCTGACGCTCTTCCTCTATTCTGAGAAGCAAATTATTCCCACATGTGATGCGCTTCCTCCTCGGCTACTGCTGCCACCTGTGTGTGTGTGTGTCTGTGTGTGTGTGTGTGTGTTTGTGTGTACCTCATAGATATGCTGGATCTGAGGCCCAATATCATCCTCTCTGACCGGGTTCTCTTTGGGCTCCCAGTGAGGAAAAGGAAGAACTACTTGAGCTGGGAGAGAGACACTAATTGAGAGAGAGAGAGAGAGAGAGAGAGAGAGAGAGAGAAGGAAATTGTTAATTCATATAGCATATCATACAAGATTGTAGAGATTTATTTATGGTAGAAACTTTGCCCTATAGTTGTATTTGCAGTTTTAACGTAGAACGATATTAAATATTTGTAGTTAACTGAGTTAACTGAGTCATTGATTCATCTTCAATAACTGCTGTATGCTGGCCTGGTGGATCTGGATTCTATCCCGGGAACATTGGACGCAAGGCTGGGATACACCCCTCTACATGAGATGCCGGTTTGTTGCAGGGCATCATGTGTGTGCACACACACACACACACACACACACACACACACACACACACACAACACAAACCACACCACTATTCACACACACACAGTACTGTGCAAAAGTCTTAGGCACCCCCCCCCCTTTTTTAGTATGAACTTGGTTATAGATTTTTAGTTTATGACTTCTACATTATTGAGTTCTGCAAGATGCTCAGTAAAACGTACCAGCTAATTTCCTTATAAAACTGCACAAACTATACCCGAGACTACAATTAGTTTTAGAGCAAAGGGTCGTCACACCAAATACTGACTTTGTTTCATTTATTAATGTTTACTGCTCTTTATAGTATTTGTTTTAATGTAGAAACATTTAATATCATTATTTCTACAGGCATCTTTGTTCTACAGCATTTCTTTGCATGTGCCTAAGACTTTTTCACAGTACTGTACATTCAAGCCTAAGGGCAATTTAGTGTAGCCAATTCACCTACCAGCATATTTTTGGGTGGAAACCACTATTCCATATATCCATATGTGTGTGTCTGTGTGTGTGTGTGTGTGTGTGTGTGTGTGTATGGGCATGTCTTTATATCTTTGTGGGACCAAATTTTTACCACAAGGATATAAATATCTAATAGTTTTGAACTTGGGAGGACACTTAGCTGGTCCTTTAAAATTATTTATTTATTATTTATTTATTTACTTACAGAAACTGTAGCTTTTATTAAAAAAGACTAAAAGAGTGCAAAAATTTCCTTTTGTCTACTGAGGTTAAGGCTAGCTTTAAATTTAGGTGCATGCATATGATTATTTAGCTGCATTAATAGTCATACCAGTGGAAGGTCCTCACTAGGAGAGTAAGTGTTGTGTGTGCTAATAAGACAAACGTATCTGCTACTCAGGCTCCCTGTTTATTTATTTATTTATTTTTTTCAAATTCCATTCATAACCATCAGACTTGGTTCCCAGTATTAACTTCTGAATTGTTCTGTTGAAAATATCTGTTCTATGAAAACCTTGTAGACTTAAGACTTGTAAGTATGGGTTATTTTGAATTCCTTCCTGTAATTAATTACATTTGCATTATTTCTTTTTTTCTATAAACCCAAATAATTTCATCTCATTTCGTTTGTGAATCGGGTCATGCATTGTGAATTAGAAAGAGTAAAATATATTTAAAAAATTATTATTATTATTATTATTATTATTAACGCGGGAGAGAACAAGCTTAAAGAAGTGGTGTGTTCTCACCCTCTGATGTCCACCTGTGCCCGTGCGACGATGTTGAGAGTCAAATTCACAGGGTTACTCTTCGGGTTATCTTTATTGGTGCTGGAAGACACAAACACAAATGAGTACACTACCACACAAAAGGTTAGTCTTATGCCTATATTATGGAGCGATATAGTATTTATACAAGAACGTAGTCTCCACTGAATGACTGTCCTTGTATAACAGCCTGTTCACTTCATGTTGGAATTATTGATGACAACTCAGAGGGTCTACTTCAAGCAGTTCCTCTTCTCCGACTAGAAAATTGGTTGTTTCAGTGACAACACACTCAACACCTCAATGGATGCACCGCTGTCTATTAAAGGTAGCAGTTTGTTAAACCATATTTTAATATCATTCACTTGTTTAAGATGTTAAATAGCTAAACAAGCCTACACTATAACTATTATTACTATATCATTATGGATTATCACTATGCCATTAGGGATGA
Organism: Stegophilus panzeri; assembly: GCA_024331685.1. Classification (NCBI taxonomy): domain Eukaryota; kingdom Metazoa; phylum Chordata; class Actinopteri; order Siluriformes; family Trichomycteridae; genus Stegophilus; species Stegophilus panzeri. The sequence goes on along the minus strand of JANDJT010000131.1, from coordinate 15,423,627 downwards.
TAGGGAATGTTTGATACATATGTATATAGATACACACTGAAATTGTACTCTCACTAGTGATTACATGTTTGACGAACACGAGTGGTTTTTGCGAGTTGAAAACTCCTAATTACCGTAATTCCAACATGATGTAAAAGACAGCGGGTCTCAGAAGGGGAAACATTCCATTATAAGTGTATGGTTGTCCTTTGGGGAGTACTAAGAGTGTGTATGAGTGTGTGTGTGTTGTCTGGTTGGACTACAACAATACTGCCAATTGTCTCGCCAATCATTCCACTGAGAACTGCAAAAACTCAAACTAACCACACACTCACACTCGTCACCAAAAACATTATTATTTGCCCAAAAAGTATGCACGCACGCACACACACACACACACACACACACACACACACACACACACACACGGTTGTTGAAGTCTGGAACTAGTTGTTTACATAAGTGTCAATCTTAAAGGAAGCTTCAGTAGTGATCTGCTTCACCCTCAGTGGATAAAACACAGTACACACTCTTCTCAGTGTCATAACACTGCTGTGAGGAACAAAACACAGACACACAACTGTTCTATCATGGGACATCAGAGACTGACAATGTGTATCAGTGCACATCTCCAGACCACAGAGAAACACAAAGCTGTGCTGATCGAATAACTGGCAAGTAATCTACTCTGACTGGTGAGTAATCTACTCATAAACCCACAAATAAAACACACACACACACACACACACACACACACACACTCAGTGGCTATAAAATAAAAACAGTTGTTTGTGCCAGGCGAGCTGTTCTAGGTATTTCAGAAACTGCTGATCAGCTGGGATTTTCATGCAAAACAGGCTCTAGAGTTTACACAGAACAGCTAGGGCTGCACAATTAATCGAATATTGATCTCGATTAGGATTTTGACTGCCCACGATTAAATAAACATGTTCGACTACGATATTGACGTTTAAAATTCGTCCTCCGCTCATAGAAAACTCTTCTGCATATCAAATCAAGCGGTTCCTAAACTTACAGCCAGTCACCATAGAGCAACGCAGGGATGAAGTCATTTTGTAATGCAAAAACCTGAATCGAGTTAGCATTTTAGCCGTTCGGTTCCATCGTCCAGAAGTCAATGGGTTTTTTGAATGGGATTTTCATTAAAAGCTTGAAATAAGGCCTGTGGTGAACACAAGCTCAAAATATTTTTACGTTTAATTCTATGACATAAAATACACCAGTAATACCCCACTCGTTATATATTTTTTAAAGCTTTTACGTGTATTGAAAAATGCGGTTGCTAACATGTTGCTAAATTGGACTACAGTCGTTGTTGGGGACATTAAATGTCATCACGCCGAACAGGAAAAAACTTTGCAGATAAACTGGTTCGGGTATGCTGTGCACAATTCCCCCCAAAAAATGTAGATGAAAAATCCATATTATGGAAAATGTGTTAAATCAAGTTTGGAAAAGTTGTTGGAAGCTTGGTGATGGTGACGTTGAAGTTGAGCGACCGTGGTGTAGTTCGTTTATAGCATACGGTTAGCTTTTTATTTCTGGTGACTGTATTTAGGCTTCAAACTTCATAAAAGTTGTGTTCATTTGTGAAAATGATCTTAATGGACCAAACATGTTAGTGTTGTAAACTTTTGTTGATCACAGAGCTCATTTTTTTTTGCAATAGTCCAAAAGCCTATGGAAAAATCCTATGGGGTTTTTGTCGAGGGAACCAGTGTGATGCTAACTTCCGGGTTCTGGTACAAAATGACGTCGTCCCTGCCCCACTCTATTGGGTGATTTGGCTGCGTCTCTCCTCCTGTAAACACTGTAATTGCTTATAGGATTTTCTGGTAGAGAGCAGAATTCATGTTTCCCTCTATTATTGCAAGTTGCCCAGTCCCTGAAGCAGCAAAGCATCCCCACACCATCACACTTCCACCACCATGCTTGATCGTAGGTATGATATTCGTATTGTGGAATTCTGTGTTTGGTTTACGACAGATGAAACAGGACCCCTGTCTTCCAAACAGTTCCACTTTTGACTCATCAATACACAGAACATTCTCCCAAAAAGGTTTGAGGCTCACCAAGGTGTGTATTGGCAAAATTCAGACGATTAGCCGAGTTTCATAGATTTGTCGAATTAGTAATGCTTCAGTAAATAGCATTATCATTTAAAAACTGTATTTTGTGATTACTCAGGTTGAGAAGACAGAAGAAATCAGCACTGTATACAGAAAGGGGCAGTTAGTGCTCTCCTCCAAGTGTGTCAAGTCACACTGTGATGAAAAGTTTCAACAGCTTCATGTGTCTTGGAGGAAGCACACCCAATGAAGTTGACACTTTTCCTATAACAGCAGGTCCCTAAGTGTTTTACTCTGTGTCTGTGTCTAATCTCCAGGGTTGAATAGACTCACATTTTGATTTTACACCTGGTCATTTTATATATGTTTTGAGTAAAGAATAATATCCAGATAGGGAATATTAATATAAAAATGAAAATATACTCATAGTGGATTTAAAACCACTTCAGGAAGTCTTAAGATGCATTTTAGCCAGATGTTATACAAGTGTAAATACATTCGTCTCTCCAAGGCACATTTGACTCTGTCAGTATATTATATCAGAATATACATGGTCCCTGACATTCATAGAAAGATTTGGACAGATAGCAACAAACATGAGAGATGAGATGATAACTGTTTAGTGGCTTTATTTTTTTCCCCATGGTGATTCAGGCTTTATTTATTAATTTATTTATTTTGGTTTTATTATTTTTGTCCAAAGGCTAGAGATGCTAAACATTTAGACTACGTTTCCCTGAGATGCTAACGTCTCGGAGTTTGTTTTCTCAACCCAATAGGAAATCTCTCACAAACTCTATAGTATAACATAGCACTTCTCAACTGGTGGGTCAACATTTACCTCAGCTGTATTGGTAAATTACTTACAAATGGTATTGTATAAGTACAATTACAAAGTAATGACAACTAGCATTGACCACTAGCCAACTTTTCTCCACGGTGAGAAATGTAAACATTGTGTCACAGCTTATGAATTCTGAAGTATCACAAAAAAAAAAACAACTTTCAAAGTAGAGAATACTAATTCAAATGGAATCTTTTCACAAACATGACACCATTTGAGCGTAGCTTCAGATCACGGTAACTAGCAGGTGGAAGTTTTATCAGTTGATTAACAGAAAGAAAGACACAACATTGTTCAAGCATGCAGTTTCTCTCGCTCTTTCCTGCATTTGGTTCTTCTCAAATGATAATGGGGATGATTTTTAATGGACTGTGACATGCACTTAACATAAACCACCTTAACATAAACCACCTGGTGCGCGTGCACACACACACACACACACACACACACACACACGATACAGTGGAGTGGCTTTACGGTATGAGATCAAACCATAAGGGAGATTTCCCTCCTTTAGATTAGCAGTGTGCCAGCTTCTAACAACATACCCTCATAGCACACTCCTCCTGCAACGTGTGTGTGTGTTACTCGTGTGTGTGTGTTACTCATAGTGTGTGAGAACTAGAAACAACACAGGATCAAGTGTTATTATAACACATGTTCTCAAATGCCGCCCTAAAGAGAGGACAAGGACAAGCAAAAGAATGAATGTTTGGACATCTGTAAATGTGTGTGTGTGTGTGTGTGTGTGTGTGTGTGTGTGTGTGTGAGCATGGCTTTGCTTTTGCGTCTCAAGTCTTTCCTGTAGCAGGAATTAATTTTGAGAAATCTGTGTGTATTGATGAAAAAACTCAATCTGAATGTCTAACACTAATGTTTTTGGTTAAATCAGTCACCCCATGTAGCAAAAGATCTAAAAAAATGTACAGGGTGAACACAATCTGCATTTTGAAAACACGTGTCAGGGTAGCACCAAACTGACGCTGAACTACATTTCCCATCAGCCCCAGCACGTCACATAACTAATCACTAGCCGCTATCACCTGTGTCTCGTTTCACCCTGATTAGCACCTCTATATGGGTTATTGATCAGAAGGTCAGGGGTTCAAGCCCCGGCGCTGCCAAGCTGCCACTATTGGGCCCTTGAGCAAGGCCCTTAACCCTCTCTGCTCCAGGGGCGCTGTATCATGGCTGACCCTGCGCTCCGACCCCAACTTCCTGGCATGCTGGGGTATGCAAAGAAAAGAATTTCACTGTGCTGTAATGTATATGTGACCAATAAAGACTCATTACTATTATCATTATCATTATCATTATATAAAGCTGCGTTCACGCCATGTCGCAATTACCATCATTACAAGATTCCGACTTAAAAAGCCCTCACATCCTCGTAGAACTCGTAATTCCAACTAGGAATTTTCGGAGAGCTCCGACCTGTACCACCTGACTGCTTCAAGGTCATGCGGAAACATTCAAAAACCATATAAACACTTACTTACACTACCTGATGCACCTTCTGTGTTCTTCGATATTTAGCAATAGCATAAAAAAAGTGATTTAATGTTGTACTTACGTATTTTGCAGTTGTCAAGAACGACAGCTCATATGGATTCATTTCGGCGTATAGACACACGTAATTCCGAGTCCAAGGACGTGAACAGCTCCCAGTGGTACGACCGTGTTGTCGTCTAGTAATTATGGTAATCCCGACATGGTGTGAATGCAGCTGAAGTTCTAGTTTGCAAGCGCCTCACTGTCAAGCTTTCGTTATCGTCGTGTTCGTGTGTTGCCGTTTGAACCATAGTCTCGCTCATAGTCTGCATGTTTGTCCTTCTATCTCATGTTCAGGTTTTTGGTTCTGCACTTGCATCCACTGTCTTTACAAATCCCTGACAATTCATGTGTTATTATGTGACCTGCAGGATTTTTTGCGAGTCGACAGACATGCTTTCTTGGAACACACACACACACCTATCATTCTTAGGCGCTTCAACTGACTTATTTATCACTGTATCTACATCATAATACATGTAAACCTATCTCGAATCTCAGTAAAACCTCAGTAACTAAAAAGAAGTTGTTCCAAAAGCCTTATTGTTTGTTAAGACATATCTTGTTTGCTTGATGGTGATAAACAAGCTACATGTCCTGATGATCTCCCACTTGCCCTCAAAGAGCAAAAATTCAGCCCACATACACATAATAATATTTTTCTATGTAGATCTTCTGCTCTATCTTTATCAGAAGATAAACTTTAATAAAGCTGGAATGAAGACTGACATTCCGGCACTTGATTACAAAAACGGCTGGCCAACACTCACATCACAGTGAGTACTGACCCTGGACAAACCCCCCTCCACGCACACGCACACACGCGCACACACACACACACACACACACACACACACACAGCAGACAAGTGTTAATGACTGACGGATCTGTACTGTATCTAGTGTTGAAAGTTTGAGGACATGTGTGTGAGGACTTACACACACACACACACACACACACACACACACACACACACATGCACACATTATTAAAGCTGGAGACTTCTGTTTGAGGAATGTAGTGTTGATGGAGCTTTGGTGCAGTGTGTGTGTGTCTTCCTGCATTATTTAAGCTATAACACGATAATAGGACTGTGTATTCATGCAGGGAGCGAGAGAATAAGCAGAGGAAAGAGAGTTAGAGTTGAGGAAGGAGGCGAAAAAAAGGTGCAATAAAGGAAGCTGAACAGAGAGAGACGGAAAGCAGAGGACAGAAAAAAGCAGGGATGGAGGGAACACTGGGAAGAGGGTAGGGAGGCGAGTAAAAGCAGGATGGATGGAAAGAGTAGGATACAATTAGTAGATGAGGAAGGAGCAAGGGAATGAAAGGAACAGCAGATGATGGGATGGCAGAGAGAGGAACGGACAGAGAAAGGACAGCAAAAGAGAGGGATAGAAGCACAGGACAGAAGGAGAGAGTGAAGGCTAACTGGGAAGAGCAGAGGGCAAATGGGAAGAGAGAGAATTAGATAAAAATAAGTATGGACTAGAGAAAGATGGACAGCGAGCTCACTAGTTGGAGTAATCGAAGGACAGAAGGTCAAGAGGACAGAGGGATGGGATAGAGGAGGCACAGGAAGAATGCAAAGAAATACAGACCAGAGGAAAGAATGAGAAAGAGTGATAGAGAGAACAGAGAATGAAGGGAGAGGCTAAAACTCTAGGGGGTGTTTATAAGACAATGGGAAACGATGGAAAAAAGCAAAAGACAGAGAGAAGGAGAGCAGAGAATGGAATGAGGGATTTAAAAAACAGAAGGAAGAAAAGTGAGGAGCAGGTGAGACAGAATGAACGAGAAAGAACAGAGGAGAGGAGGGAATGTATAGAGGAAAGGGTGATGTATAGCAGGAAAGATGGATAGAGAAAGGAGTGATGGTTAGGATAAAGAGATGGAGAGAGCAGAAGCAAGTGAGATGAAGGGAAAATGCTGTACTGTTGAATGCTCGATTCTGATTTGACAACTTAGACAAGGTCTTTTTTTATGTATGCTCCACATTAATGGATTCGGAAAACGTGGTGAGGAGATGTTTAGCAATTTTGGAAGGAGTCTCTAGTGTCAGCACTTTGTATCAAAAGAACTCTGTAACTATAGATGGAGAAATGTACAACATATTGTTGATTCATTTTAAAAAATGGGTTCGTTGGCAAGGGCAAATAAAACACTTCCAGTTGTACTGTTTCAGGAAAACAATCAAGTTCAAAGTGGTAAAAGACTCTCTGCTTTATGTCAAGCCGCATCACACCAGCCCGTCGTTGATTATTTTCCCATAATAAAGTGTTTTATCCATTACTTAACGATCATACAATGAAGACGAAAACAACTTAAATGCCACTAATCTATAAATGATCATGGAATGTATTTATTGAAAAAAATATTATGAATGTGAGACTATATTAAGTAACAAAAACACCTCATGTTCATCATGTGACTATGATATTAAGCTTCTGAAAGCTCCACATTCTTCCACATCATCTTAGAAAGACCCAAAGGTCTCAAGCTTGTTTGATTTTTTTTTTTAACAATTTTTGTATAGATCATAGAATGAGGGATGGAAAGAGTAGAGGAAAGGTGGAGGAAAGGATGTGTATCTCACCTGTGGATCTGCAGCTCAAAGCCAATGTGCGGTTCAGCGTTTTCTAACCTCTGGACGGAGAATCGCAAACCAAAAGATACCTAGAGATATAGAGGGAAAGAAAGAGGGATGAGAATGAACGTGATGAATAACAGTGGTGTTGCTCCACCATTATTATTATCACCACAGCAGTGTTGGGTTTGAAAGGTGACTCATTCTCACTGCTCAATGGCAAAAACACCATGACGCCATGCCATTTTACTTAGTCACAAAGCTACAAACAGACTACATACCCTGTCTCTCTCTTTCTCTCTCTCTCTCTATATT
>JANDJT010000131.1:15390147-15416098 GCA_024331685.1 Stegophilus panzeri | reverse complement strand
ACTACAAAGCGGAGGGGTGACAGGAACAAGAGTTGTTAAACTTTAAAGCCAGTGCCTCTTTGTGTGGTTACTGCTTGAAAAAGTCCAAGAGTCGGTAAAATTTCTGCGACTGGAACGCCACATTTCTCTGCACGTATTTCATCAAAGCTTCAAGATTTACAAGGATCAGATCGTATATTTTTGTGGCTTCCAATTACTCTAATGAGACAATAACTTTCAATCAAAAGGTCCTTAAAGAACCCAAAACAGATTAGGATGCATTAAAAGGGAAAATGGAAAAAGCAAAGGGTTTGGTGCTGCAAAGGTATGAATATGAAGATTATCCTCCATTTTTCTCAAATCATTTCCAATTTCATTTTCATTTAATAAATATGTGTAATACAAGCAGATATTAACTGGAGGACAGAAATTAAGACTAATTATCCCAGTAAGCCCATCCTCTCTATCTACCACAGAAGGCCTGTCTTTGAGTGCATATATGGAAATGACAGCCATTCTGAGTGGGTGTGTCTTTAAGACCATATATGGGAAAGTCGAAATGTCTTCTCAGTCTTTAATTGGGTAGAACTGGGTAGAGGGAAGGCTTAAATTCTAACCTTAACTTTCCTGACAAAATAATCAACGACGAGGTGGTGTGATGCAATCCAACATCAAGCAGAGTTACTGTTACTTGTAAACAGCATGTCCTGAAGTGTTTCGTTCCTATCATACAACAGAAATTGACACTGGAGACTCCTTCCATAAATGTTAAATAAACGTGACCTTACAGAAAGCTTAACCAATTCAGCAATTGTACTGTAAAGAAAAAAAAGTGTTTATTATTAACTGTAGATTACATGGCACATGGGCCATACAAGTCCCTGTGAATGAGTTGTTACTATAGAGATGACTAATGTATGTAAAATTTTGAACAGGATGATCAATTGATGATGAATTGTTATTATTTTGTCTTCTGGGAAACATGTAAATATCTCATGTAGCTTCTGAAGGGCAGTACTAAATGAAAAAAGAAAGATCTTTAAACAAAATAATATGTGAAATAGCTTATTCAGGGAAGTACTAAGTAAAAAATACACAGTGCAATTTTTATGATCCCTTTTTTTTTTCAATTTTTTATTTTTTAATTATTAACATTTTGCACATTCTGCAAGGTATATCGAACTTATGACCTTAACTGTATTCCTGCCCTGAACTCAGTGTTCCCAGGACAGGCTCCAGACCCACTGTGAATCTCTAATTCAAAGAGTGGAGTGGAAATGCGGACTCAGTTCCTTCGCGTTTACGAGGTTAATCCAGGACACCATATAGCCCCTTTTATGTGACTTAGGGACAGGGTTGGGTTTGATCGAGCTGTAGACACTTCCTCACAAATGAATCCGTAAAGAATCAAAGGAAATCAGCAGTGCAGCTCAGCTGTGTGTCATTAACATGCGCCGCTCCATCTGCAATCCCTTTTTCCAATTGTTTTCAGCCAGAAGCATCCAAAGTATACGAACCTCTACTACCCTAGTGAGAGATGAGTTTTCAAGTGTGGGAGATATTAAAACAATACGTCTGTTTCAGTAACGTCTTCTTATAGACAGACTGGAAAGCAACACCGAGGGAGTTGAGTTTAGTTTGAGCGAGCCTGTCTGTTAATAACCTACACTCAGAGACAAGGCTCCTAACTTACTGGCATTCATACAAATTAAAAGTCATGATTTCAGTCAAATATTTGAGACAGCTGAGGTGTCTCTCCTGTATCTAACACCGCAATAACAATGTCTTTATTGTATGACTTCAGAATTCGCTGAATATATAAGATGAAATATCCCGTTGATTTAAGTTAGAGAGAGACACTTTATTAAAATAGATGCCTCTCCTGTAATAAACATGTCTGAATAACTAGTGTCAACTCATTTTACATTTATTTTAAACAATGCAAAACATTTTCGCAGATCCTATACAAAGCCAGACTCATGACATGCTCCATGTACAAATATAAACTCCTTCTATATTATGAGACGCATTAAACCATGAGTGAATGATGTTGTAATGGTGAAAGAGCGAGATACAGAGCACATGTCATCCTCAGAGTTGCTGTTGAGAGCATGCACTATGAGCAGAGTGCAGACAGAGTCCATATGTCTGCAGACAGTGAAACAGGGGTAAAGCTGCACTTTTGTTTGAACCCTGTGTCCTCTTGACGAAGTCTAGAAAAGGACAAATGCTACGGTGAGGACACTCTCGGGTTTTCTCTATAGTTAGGGAATGAAAGAAACCACATTTTTGTTTGAGAAGCTTTGCATATTTTCTAATGCTAGTTTTTTAAAAAAAATCCTGCCTCAGTCCAGTGTGCTTGGAGTTTCCATGTTCTCCCTGTGCTTCGTGGGTTTCCTCTGGGAACTCTGGTTTCCTCCCCCAGTCCAAAGACATGCGTTGTAGAATGAACAGCATTTCCAGATTATCCGTAGTGTGTGAATGGGTGTGTGAATGTGTGCGTGACTCTGCCCCGCAATGGGTTGGCACCCTGCATTCGGACTCGCCATCTTCAGATGATAAGGTGAACGCTTTTCTGTTACACCACTCAAGAGCCAATACATTATTTCTATTATGCCAATAAACAATCTGAAACAAAACAGACTGACTTTACAATAATCCTGCATAGCACATGCTGGTCATTTCCTTTTGAACATTATCACATACATTTACAGTTTTGACAGTTCCAGCATCTGTCTTACATTTTGCTGCCTCTGAGCAGTTACTAAGAAGGTTTTAGTAGGTTTTATATAATTAAGTAAAGGAATAAAATGTAAAAGTACTTTATAGTAAATTGATATTTTCAAATAAGCTACCATTATGACATTATAGACTGAAATACCTCCAACTCTACAAAGCTGAATACAATTTTGACTAGAAAAACGTCAAATCAAGATATTTACAATGGAATTTCAATGAAATATCTACAGTGAAAATTCCTTTTTTATATCTATTCTATCTATGCTGAAAGTTTAAACTAGACATAATTTCAGAATGACATAGATGCCGTGTACTTCTGACTAATCATATATTACCATTGATTTACATGAAATTTAAATTTCTCTTATCTGCAAAGACATTTTTATTAGCTGAGTTCTAGATATCTGGTCAACGTTTCTAAAACAGTCAAAATTCCAGTTACAGATAGCAATAATAACATTTTTACTAGCATTTTCCACTTGTATATAGATTGTTTCAAACACATTAAAGTTGCTTATATCACATATGCCACTATTTATGTATTTTTTAGATTTTCCAAATTGAGAGCATTTATAATAATATTATTCCTTAGAGCTTAGCCAAAAATGCTAATATAGGGTAAAAACTTTTGCCTGGAATTAGGGCAAATGGTAGCTCATTAAAAAGAAAAACTGGACAGCAAAAGCACTCTGAATCATTCCCGCAGCAGCGGATCAGTATGAGCCTGTTTAAAGCGTTTATTATGAACGTGCTTATACTGTTATTAATTGGCATTCAAGCAGTTGAATGGCTGAGCGAGTAAAAGCTGGAAATACTGGGGGTGTGATTTGTGGACAGGAACGAGAGTTCCAATGTTCCGTCCGTACAGGATTTTGCAATTTTTTTTATTGTGATTGTTGCGGCCAATGTTTTTTGTGATTTTTTTTTGCAGAAAACTACGTGAATTGTTGAAATTGCAATTGCAAGAAATTGTTTTGCACGGTCTTTCACAGTGATGTTTGTTGGTAAATGAGATCTTTTAGCTGTACTCCTGTTCAATGCACATGAATAGAAGAGTGCTTTGGCTGAATGCGCGCTGTGATGACGTCACATGGCGTGTTGCGATGATGTCACATGGTGCGTCTTGTCCCAAATCTGTGGAAAATCTGCGGTAATTTTGAAAAATTGCAAGCTCCTTTGAAAACTGCAGAGTTTCCTTGATTTTGCCTTCATTTCGATTTCAAAATCTTGGAGGTACTGAATGTTGTTGTACCACACCTACTAAACAACTAGAGTTAGAAATACACCAAGTCATCCAAGACGTTTGGAATCTTCAAATGAGAGCTTAAAAGGCTCATATTTCATAACATTTGTCCATTCCACACCTCTGAATGCCATTGTTAATTTTGATGTACCATGGCCTTTGGATGGACCACCTTGAAAGAAGTGTGTGCAAGAAGTGGCCGAGTCTTTTTTGTTCTTTTTTTGGTCAGATCACATCCCCCATGTGCTTCCCATGTGGTTGCTCATGACGTGCTGGAGGGTGATGGGAACATAAATGTGTGTGAGTGGGGTAGGGGATATGTCACAGTGCTTAACTGGTGCCATGTTAATTTGGCCCATGTGAGCTTAACCCTGCAGGCTCCAATGGTGAGCTCTGAATCGTTGAGAACGGCATACACCAATCTGGAACATGTTAACATGTCAAGCTCAACGCATCCAACAGACACACACACACACATACACCCATCCATCCTTCCCCCTCTCTCTCTTAAAACTCTTCATTCATTATTTATTCAACTCTTGCTATTAAGCCACAAAGACAGTCTCTTTATTCATCCTCTGTCTCTCTCGCTCGGTAAACAACCTCGGTCATACTGTCTGTCTTTCTCTCCTACCACAAGGCAATTCTTCTCTAAATGTCTTTCTCTCTCTCATGATCAAACAACCATTCATGTCAAAACAATTCTGTCTCATGATTCTCAATCTTCCATCTCTGTGAAACCACAGAGAAACAACTCTCCCCCCATTACTTCACCATGTTTCCTTGTGCCTCCATCTCTCTAGCATCTCTTTCACATATCATCTACATACAGTATACCTTCCAGTTCACCGTCACTTCAAGCCTGCTTCTCTGTTCCTTCTTTCTCTTATCTTGGAAAAGAAAACTGAACCAGGCCGATGGAACTTTCCTAACGCCTAACACTAAAGTGCATTTCAGATAGAAAACAACGACCTCTCCCCCTTATTTTCCTCGCTCTCAAACCTAATTGACCTGCTCCCCTCCCTCTCTGTCTCCAACATGGGCTTTGAAGACAAGTGGCTCCCTCTCATTCCAGGCTAACAGGCGGAAACACCAATCAATCATCCAGTCATAAGAGTGGGAGACCCCTTGGCCACAGTCTCTCAACCTAAAAACACTAAATGCTTGATCAGCACTGTATGCGCATGTTTGCACTAGAAAAGTGAGTCACAAGGCAAAATAGTACCACTCTGGTTTAGAGATCATGAGTATTAAGTGGGCTGAGCAGCAGTAATAAAATTCTAAACCACACTCTCCGTATCCTGCAGAGGAAAGCATTTACCAGCTTATGTGTCAAATTAGAAGGAAATTAGCATTCACTTTGCCCGGCTTTAACCGGCACGGCTATCATAACAAGAGTGAAGAGGAAAGGAGTGAAGCGTCTTTAAAATCCATCCCAGTTTTAGCTTTATCCTCGGAAAACATGGGCTTTAAGATCTTTGGTAAAAATTTGCCCACTTCCGAGAAATCGTATCTTCTTTCTCTTCTAAAGACTAAGACAAAGTAAAAGTCAGCAAGAGCTGAACAAGGATAAATCATGAATGAAGTGTTCAAGTCATATGAGTGCAGTGTACCCTGAGGGCTCAAGGGAAATGGAAAACTGATGGGTAAGCGACAGAGGGAGGGACGAAGGGAATGATGGAGGGGAAAAAGCAGAGAGAGAGCAGCTGCACTGATTTTATGGAACATCCTTGGAATGTCACCCGAGCGTTCAGTGGGGTCGCAAGTCTTTAATCACCAGATGAGTTATTTAAAGTAAAATATTTGATTGCGTTTTTGAACCCACACACATATTTATTTACATATTTATTCATTTATTGGGCTAAAGGTTTAGCTGCTGTAACAAATGACCATGACAACACATACAACAATCATATTTACTGTGACATCTGAAACTGAAAAAAAGAATGACAGAGTGACGGAGAGGTGAAGCACACAAATGTAAACAGTGTTTAAAGGATGACCATCAGAACAGTCTCACTTCACTGCTATCTTTTTTAAAACTGTAATAATTATGAGGCCATCTGGGGAAGACCTGTCAGATGTCATACTTATAGCACACTTTGACTTCATTCTACTTTAAGAAGCATAAATATATAAACATTTTACCGAAATGTTTTTTAACCTAAACTTTCTAACCTTGTTTTGGCCTTCTGCTTTGTTGATTAAGAAGCCAGTTTAACAAAAACAGTGGTACATGCAGTCAGTTTGCCTAAAGATGTCTAAAACCTTTGCCTAGCTAAGTGTACATTTCTCACAATTTGATCAAGGTTTTGGATCGACAGTCAGAGTGTCCAGCTGAGGAGGTGAAGGATGATGATGATGACGACGCTCCGTGCTGCTCATGAGAGCTCATCTCGAAAAAATGGTCATATGACACTACCCAAACGTCTAATATTAATCACGAACTAATATACTGACTAAGTAAGTAAGTAATTTCCACTACAAAGTATAAACACTATAAATATAAAGAGAACTGCATCTGGAACATGCTCCAAAGTTCGCACCAAATCTCACTAGCCAACGAGAGTAAATCGCTGTTAAGCTCGCCCACATGAGCCGTTTGTGCCAGAATGGCGAACGTAAACTTCCACAGCATTGTTGCTGTTTTTCATGCTTTAGTAACACACACACACTCACACACACACACACACACACACACACTGCGCCACTCATATCAGGAGATGAGAAGATGCTGTGTTATGAACACATCTGCATAACAGCTTCATTCCAGAGGTTGCACTGGACCAGAGCCATAATCACCATATACAATGAAGGTGTCATGTCACTCTAAGTTCAATTTAATTCAATTAAATCATATATAGTGCCTTTAAAAATAGACATTGTAACAACGAAGAGATCTGGATGTAGATCTTGATTCAAGAATTCAAGTATAAATTGTCCACCCCAATGGCAGACAGCTGTGCTACTCTACCAGTAGCAGCTCATGACAACAGATTTTGGTCAGGCAGGATGTCATTAATAATCAAACAATATACCGTCGTGAGACTATCACACTTCACTTAAATTTTTAGAGTAATAGGCAGTTGAGAGTTGACAACATACAGTCATGCAGTATACAGTCTACAATGTACATGCACTGGAAAAAGAAATCTGGGACACAAGGCTATATATTACATTTACTGTATTTGGCACAGACTCTTATCCAGAGCAACTTACACTTATCTCATTCTGAGCAATTGAAGGTTAAGGGCCTTGCTCAAGAGCCCAACAATGGCAGCTTGGCAGTGCTGGGGTTTGAACTCATGACCTTTTGAGCAGTAGACCAACACCTTAACCACTGAGCTACCACTGCCCTATATAAAAAAGTAAAGATCCCTATCTTCCATCCATCCATCCATTTTCTGTACCACTTATCCTACACAGCGTCACAGGAGAGACTGCTGGAGCCTATCCCAGGGAACTCAAAGCACGAGGCTGGGGACCACCTGGACGGGGGGCCAGCCCATCGTAGGGCAAAATTGCACACACATTCACACACTACAGACAATTTGGAAATGCCAATCAGCCTACATCACATGTCTTTGGACTTGGGGAGGAAACAAGAGTACCCGATGGAAACCCATGAAGCACAGGGGAACATGCAAACTCTGCGCACACAGGGTGGAGGAGGGATTCGAACCCCTAACCCCCAAGGTGTAAGGCAAATGTGCTGGTCCCTATTGTAGAACCTATTGTAAAGAAAATAAATTGTTCTATTCATGCTACACAACCTGTATACAGTTAAACTTGGTGCAGTTGCCACTTTTGACTAGTAGGTGCAATAATAATTCTATGGAAGCTAAGTGGCCAGTGAGTTCGCTGCCCCACGATCGCGCTCCACCTAGAAAGGCAAGCATATCAATGGAACATCGGTTTATATCTGTCAAACAGTTGAGCCACCACTGTACTCTACACAATGTAAACTATGTACAATGTAAAAGATAGCTTTTACTGGACTAAAATATATTTTAGAAACTTTTTACTATAGAGTTCAACTAAATCCTGCTATACCTAAACTTAAACTGTTTTCAGGTAAAAAGTCCATTGGGTGCTTTTCTGTGACTGTGATGATATTTCATCTGAAGTAACACATACACATAGTCAAGTACGTGTCTGGTCTGGACCTTGGTAGTTTCAGATGAAATAGTTATGTCTTCAATTTTGAGTCTGTCAGAAAGGTTTCAATAGACATAAATTGTATATTCTTGCAAATGACGTCTTTTAATCTGCGCCATTAATATAGTAATACATATAAATGACTACATGCAATCCTACATCCAGATCCTGAGTACAAAGAAATACTGTAAACACACTGTTTTTCTCATCTCACTTTGGGAGGAGTTCAGCCTTGGCATTGGGACAGTTTCCTGGCTTCCTTTGTCAATGATGCAAACAATTTATATTTGCAGAGGGAGAAATAAAAAACAAAAAAACAAAAAAAAAACATAAATCCTGTTTCAGAGGTTCAAAACCATATTGATAAATGTTTCTTATAAGAGCCAGTTATTTATTTCTTCTCCTTTTTTCCCCCCATCTGTCTATTCTCCCTATACTTTTTTTTAATCTCTCAAACATTTTAACCTAGTCAGCATGGCTAAAATGTCGGTTTCCTGTTTCATTTAATAATTCAAAGAAATGACTTGGTGAGAGCAAAGTATCGTTTATAGAGCTGCACTCCTGCTGAAGTCTACACATTTAACGATTAATGCAGCTAATTTTCCACTGCTATCTCCCCCGTTTTCAGTTAGATCGCTCTAGTATTAATCAACCTTTTTCTATTGAACAATTTACCAGTACCAAAATGAAAAAAATGAATGGAACATCAATTGAACTAAGTTCGTCTGCCCAATCAAACATGTATAAAAGATGGAAAATAAGGTGAAATAGAGCCTCAGATACATCTAATTTTCCACCGCTAGCTCCTCCATTTTCAGATAGATCGCTCTAGTATTAATCAACCTTTTTCTATTGAACAATTTACCAGTACCAAAATGAAAAAAAATGAATAGAACGTCAATTGAACCAAGTTCATCTGACCAATCAAACATGTATAAAAGATGGAAAAGAAGGTGAAACAGAGCCTCGGATACATCTAGTGAGATAGAAAAATGAATCCTTATTATGTGAGCAACTTTTCTCAAAAGGTAATACATGGAGAAATATAAAAGGGAGTTTTCTTACATTTGCACCAGCCACCATTGGGTTTCCTAATTCACACACAACCAACTGGGTGTCATTTTCCATCCTGTGCTCACAATTCAGAATCTGTAGGTCCTGAAACAAAGAGAAAAAAACCCACTCAATTATATCTCATTAAAGCAGCAATTATTCTGGAGTTTCACATCACTGTTTTCTTTGCTGGGGTGAACTAAAAATTATGAGATACTGTTGTGAGATCCTGTCATGATGTGTTTTTGAAATTGAATGGTTCAATAAACAACTAATGTAAGCTAGCAAGTTTTTTTTTTTGTAACTGGGAGCAACAAGCAGAAAAAAATTACACAAAAGTCCAATCTGATGGATGGAAGTCACTCCATGTTGTGAAGAACCTACAACTGCCCTCTTGTTTTTTTTTTTTTTTTTTAATCTCACGCATTTACTAACATAAAATCAGTGCAAAGCAAAATTAGTTCCTACATGAAAGCTGTCTTCACATTTAATTAAATTAGCTGAGTGTTCCTTTACAGCCTCAACATACTTCATGCAGAAACGTTGTTCGGTGTATGACATGCAGGAGCTTTGCTCACTGAGTCATGTGCATGTCGTGATGACTGAACTTCATGGACAATCATGCTAGGTCACCAAGCCTGTCATTTGCAGTTTGCATACCCAAGCCTCTTCGTCAATGGTTTACAAAGACACACAAATGGTTTTAAATTCATGGAGAGAAACTGAAATGACTTGTATTCTGTCATTTGTTTGTAGTTCAGCAACTCCTGCATTGCTGGAGATTATGCTGACACTTTCTTCCTGTAGTCATGGAAATTTGAATAGCGCCACCTGCAGTACTGGAGCACTCGTATTCGACAGTCAATATGAAACCACAAGCGTGTAAGCTCACATAGGTGGTTTTATCTTTGCAATGCTCACAGATGACGTCGCCACATTAAGTATAACTACAGCAAGTTTTTTTTCATACATTTACTGGCTCTGCTACAGTATTTTTTTTCAATTGCTCTGTTCGGTCAGATGAAATACTTTGGTGATTACTATAGACAAAAATGCTGACTCATTTCCCTTTCCTGAGTACCTTTTATCAGGACTGGAAAATGCATCAAAGTTATTTTCTGTGGTAATTAATCACATACTATATATGCAGTACACAGAGATTAGTTAAAAAAAACGAACAACACAAAAAAAAAACCCCACAGAAGTATTCCTATAACATTATGCTTAGCATCATATCCTCCCGTAGCACAGTATGAGTAAACACAAAACCAGGCACAAACTAAATAAGCTGTTCTATTTAAAGTCACAGATAAGGGACCCTGTGGCGTGCGGTGATGAACCGTGGGAGGAAGAAAGGAAACATGGAGAGAGAACACGAGTGTAATAAATTCAGTAATGGCAATAACATAGTACATCTCTGAGGCCTCCCATCCTGTCATCTCTTTCCCACTCTCTCAATCATCTCTCTCTCTCTTCCTCTGCACCTTTCCCTCGCCATACATCTCCACTGCTGGCAACTGCTTCCTCTCAGCCAAACAGAAACGTTCCCAAGGGAACACTGCCTGATGCAGTCATGTTAATCACATTACAAGCCACTCTCGAACATGTGCTGCAATTACCATAGAAAGACCACGCCTGCTAAACTAATAACACAGTGAAAGAGTGTAGTAAAGATTGTGATCTTAATAGTCTGTTTAGTTCTGGATAGAGAGAACTATTAGTATCAGTATTCATGTAGATTGCATGAATCCCTCGGTTCCATGTGCCGTGGTGGAAAATCCCATGCTGTGTGCAATGCATCTTGACGCATTGTACATTTGTGGCTTGATGAAGAATGTTAGCCATAATTAAATCAACATTCACCTCATTCCAGGCTTGTTACTCCATGTTTGTGTTTTTAGTTTTCTGGCAGAAATGGGTAGCAGATTGGAACATGCAAAGCATTCGGACTAAACGCAGTAAAATGGATGTTCCACAAGCCCTCTTCAAACAAGCATCACCGTAAATGTAAAACTAAGTTATTGTACCGAAGTTAATAGAGTTCCTCAGAGAGCAAACAAACTAAATGGCTGAATACTAATCTAAACACTTGGATGGAATGGAGGGAACTCAATGAACATCAATGAAGAGAACTCAAAGAATGATTCATATTAATCAGCCTAAATTCAGAGGACTGAACTGAATATTTAATCTCACACAAAACCACACTGTTAAATCACAACATACAATTGCATTAAAATACATAGAAGTCCAGTCTGAATGAAAGCACCCCTAAACATTTAACTGAAACCAATGTTTATGTTAATTTATGTTGCGTAATAAACTGTTTAATATGCTTTTTTTAATGCCCAAGAAGCTACTAAAAATGGTCTAGGAACATAACAACACTTTTACCTCCCATAAAAAATGACAGATCTATGAATATGCATAATATGCAAATTTGACATGTTTAAATGTTTTCCTAGCAACTCTATATAATTATCTATAATGTACTGTATTATTATTAAAAGGTGATATGTCAGATTGACTCAAAAAGTTACGTGTTTTGGAATTGTATACGTCCACTAGAATGTATTGAATCTGGGCCTCATTTATTAATACGAACAAATTTATTCGTAAATCATTCTCAGGAGCATTCACATAAGTAATTTGATATTTATGAAAAGCTAGTTATTTTGGGAAAAACTCGTTCGTTTCCTATGTGAGCTCCTGGAGTTATGTAAATTTCCATATAAGAAGACTCACCAATTCGATCACGACTCGATTGATTGATTTCAAATTGTATAATAGTCAAGACTCACAGCAATTTTGTATACAGAATACACTGTCAAGTTTAAAACGATTAATTACTTTCATTTCACGCACAAATTTAACAAACATTTTATTAAACAGTCCCTCCAGAATTTTGCGATTGCAGAAATGAATGCAAAATCAAGGAAACCCCGCAATATTTGAAGGAGCTTGCAATTTTTCAAAATTACTGCAGATTTGAGCCAAGATGCGTCATGTGACATCATCACAATGCACGTTCAGTTAAAGCCCTTCGATTCATGCGCATCGAACATGAGCACAGCTAAAATATCTGATTTACCAACAAACATCACTGTGAATGACCGTACAAAACAATTTCGTTAAATTGCAATCTCAAGTAATTTTCTGCAAAAAAACCCTTTGCAAATTGTTTCGCAAATTTGGGGAAAAAACCCCGCAAAAATCACAATCCGTAAAATGCTTTACGGACTGATTAAACTCAGTTGTCCCATATTATTAATTAGAAAGAAAGCAATCCATAATAAATCCATAAATGAAGACCAATAGGACTATCCATTCAATTATGGAAAAAAGTAATGGCTCCCTAAAAAAAGGAGTTTGAGTTAGTGTGTATTTATGGTAGCTGACGAGCTGCAGTAGCTGAGCTGCATTACTGGAAGATTTAGCACACTCCGCAGTTAGGAGATGCTCTTTCACCGTTTAGCCCTCGTTTTGTTGTTTTCAGCTTTCTTTTAGAGTTGCCTTTTATGGAATTTTGTGGGTGTCACTAACTGTAAATCAGCTTCAATTGGTATTTTACGTCTGAGGGACATTTTGGAACATATGCACGTGAATTGTAGACAGTGCTGTCAAAATATATCCTAATAGCCATGATTTTGTTTATCGGCTTAGCGTGCAAATTTAGTAATTCTGCTCTGGTTACCATAATCATCCTCTAATAATCTGCAAATTGAACATGACAATGTTCATAGCCATTGAATCTATTTCAAACGATCACAAACTGAGCTAATATACAGTATATAATCTAAATCTGGTCTTTTTTTCCGTTACAAAAATACAAAGAAAACCGTTGTTACTTTAGCGCTGTTTAAAAAAAATCTAACCGAAATGAATATATGAATATAATCAAAATCATGACAGAGAACCATGACATTTATGACAGGGAGCACAGAATCTCCCCATTACACTGACAACTAAGAGGTTCTATACAGATTAAAGAGCAGAATCACTGCCTCGTATAATCTTGATAAAATATAATGAGAATTACATTGTGGGTAATGTGGTTTACCTCCCGTCGGCGCTCCATGCCATTGTAGTCTGCCTCTGGTGGGAGACGCACCACAAGCTCCGCCTCATACGCGCCTTCTCCATGATTGGCTGCCATGATGGTAAGCATCAGTGGGTTTTCATCACCAATCTCCAGCTCTGTCCGGTCCCTACATGTGGCAAGTAGAAAAATAAATGAAATACTTGACACCATTTAAATGTTTTTATTGCAAATGGTAAAAGCTTTCATAGGTTTTGAAAAAAACAAAAAACGCTTTAAAGCTTTTAATGTGCTGTAATGTAGGGAAAAAACCCTACAACACACTATCTGTGTACATCCAGATAAAACATGGCCTCCATCAACTCCACACAACATAAACGACACGAGTACAGCTCAGCTCTTCAAAGAACTCAAATAAACAGGAAAACGTTCACTTTCGGGCACACACACGGACATGATGGACTCACATTTTAGCGGAGAGCTCAAGATCTGGGACACACATGTTGTCCTCTCCACAGTCCAACAAGATGTTCGCCTGAGAGCAAGAACAAGGACAAACAAGTCTCTAATTGCTGTTGTACAATAACATATACATTCGTCTTGTATTTTAGTGATGTCTTCTGATATAAGCTCATTTAGACACACACACTCACACACACACCTGTTCACGGTGCAAGGTCATGCTGTAGTGATCCAGTATGGGTCGTAGCTGGAGGCCAGATAAAGGAGACGTCTGATCCAGACTGTAGTTCAGAGCTACACTGATAGGACTCAGCTTATCTCTAAATTCCGTCTCATCCTAAAGAAAAACACCAACAAAAAAACATTATTTTGAGCTAGACTTCTCCTAGTAACTCTTCTGCCATGATTGAACTCTTTTTACCAGAGGCCAAATTTCCGTCTATTTTGGGTTCTGCATTAAATATATTTGTGATGTCACACTCCACAGTAGTGCTTAATGGGTCATATGAAAGTAGACAGTCAGTGCTTTAAGAATGTACAGAATATTTTCATAAATATTTAATTTTTTTTTACCTAACATACTAGGTTTAAATTATAATTTTATTGTGGCAGTTGTAAACATTGTTTTCCTATCAACAAAGCTTTAAATAGGGCCTATTTACACTAGTGCGTTTTCGTTTTAAAAATGGCATAACGATCTTCGGCCACACTGGCGTGTCTGCTGTGTTTCAGAAACGATCTCTGTACACAATACACGACGGACAACGCATGTCACATGACCATTCATGCACACTGGGCATGCGCATGCAAGTGTAAACAGGAAGTTGCTAGTCCAAACCGGCGTTCCATGTAGGGCTTACGCCGCTTGAAATGAGATTTGTTGCCAATTGTAAATGAACACTTTACAGTTGCCTTTATGACTGTAAGTGATTCCCTTCAAATGCTATTGAAGTTAGAAATGTGTATACCAATGTCGTATCTAACTTTAGAGATGATCCCTTAATTTGTGCATATCTGCGAATATCGAACGTCCAACGTCAAGCCAACTTTATGCCAGTCCGCTAGATTCGTCTTCTCTTGTGGCTTGTCAGCACAACCCCACCACTACTCACACAACCACCAGAGTTTGGGGCCGGCCCAGAGTAACATGTTACAATAGTATTGGCAATCCATTGCTCTTCCTGTGAGACTCGGATGTGAAGACTTGAGTTTTAAGACACAGTGTACTGTGAGAAAGGGTTAATTTGTTATAACTCTACCAATTTCTTCTTTTCTATTAGAACACGTCATATTTAAAAAAAAAAATCCATTTACAATTTCATGCTGTGGAACATCCATGAAACAAGTTAATTTCTGATATCACTTCTGTTATAGCAGCTATCAACAGTAGTTTTCTCTCCAGCCTCTCTCTTCTCTCTCTCTCGAAGGTAATAAAATTAAAAATGCAGCTTGTCAGGTTAAAAAGAAACTGATAAAGCTGTGATGGAAAACTCCATCCAAAAATACATAAATATGTCCTTAACAGAAAAATTTGACCATATCAAGAATGACATACTTTTCAAAATCTGTTCATGTGGAGCGTCCCTGCGTAAGCTGTTACTATAGAAATGATAACGTATTAGAAATGCAGCTACTCTCACAGCTGCTGTTACAGAAAATTAATCAACACATTCTGACCAATCAGAATCAAGCATTCTACATCACTGTCTTATAATGGATTTTAATTTAGTACATTTAATGTCGACACATTTGCAGTACATTATATATAGTTTCAGAAGAAATTGTATCATGAAACAGGTATTTGAGTGGTTAGAGTTTAAGGAATCAATAGGACTTTTTCAAATTAAGATTTTAAAATGAAATAGGATGACAATTTTTGACAAAAAAAAATCAGTTCTGTTATTCTTTTCATGATATTACATGATACACAGTATATTACAAAATCTGCTGCCATGTGTTCTGAAGATGTTTCTAATGGACATAGAAATAAATAGCGTACAATGAACTGTTGTGTGTAGTGTGTGTGTGTTACATGAGATCTCAAATGCATCAGTTTTCCTCCCCTTACTCTCTTTCCTGCTCTGTTCATATCGTCCTCTGACATCACTATATGTGCTTGGAATTTTAAAGAAATCAGATAAAATGGTTTAATAAATGCCTCTGTGCTGCAGAGCCAAGGACAACAAATAAAACCACTTAATTAAGTTTAGGGAGTTGGAGTGTTGTGCGTGTGTGTGTGTGTGTGTGTGTGTGTGTGTGTGTGTGTGTACTCTGATCCATAGGGAAATGCTCCATTGCAGTCTGATGGTGATACAGTAAGGAGAGTGGGTTATATCAGATTAACAGAAGGCTGGGTTCTGGGATTAATCATTAGTGACTTCCTCTACACACACACACACACACACCCTCAACAAACTGACCAAGCATCTCAGTAATGAAGCAATCTTCATTTGATAAGAGTGTGACTTCTGTCTGATTTGGCTAAAAGTCTACTTTCCCAGAGTCCATATCAGTCGATAACAAAATTCCAATTTTTTCCTCCTTAACTCATTAAACCCTGCCATCATCAATAACGAG
The DNA here is from genome assembly GCA_024331685.1 of Stegophilus panzeri. Lineage (NCBI taxonomy): Eukaryota > Metazoa > Chordata > Actinopteri > Siluriformes > Trichomycteridae > Stegophilus > Stegophilus panzeri. The sequence goes on along the minus strand of JANDJT010000131.1, from coordinate 15,399,848 downwards.
AATCTGTTCCTGGTTCAGTGTGTTGTCTCACGGATCAAAGCTAGAAATATTTCACTTTTCACAGCAGTACTACAAGCTGCTTGGCTTGGCCCATAAAACCCTTTCCCATGGTTTTGTGTCTGTGCCCTTCAAATAAACACACATTAAAATATTTCAGGCTTATTTGGACTCTTGTGGTCATTTTGAAGACACTCTAAAACGTATGGAATACAATTCATGATGCAGAGCTTTGCATGATGGTAATTACATCTGGGTATTCTAGACAGAGCTGAAACCAAATGAATGCTGGGTTCCCATATGATGATGATGATGATAGTAATAATAATAATAATAATAATAATAATAATCATCATCATCATCATCATCGACCATTTTATACATAAAGGTGCACTTTGTATACTATATTACTGGCTATACTTATTGCGGCGGAAACTGACAAAAACCTCAGTGCCAAGTGTCTGTACATCGGGAGGCTCAGAAAAAAATAAAAAAATAAAAAATAATAATTACTGCGTGCTATGGTGTGCCTGATATTAATGTTCAATTTATTGTACCTCATCAAGAAACTGTGCCCTGTGCCAAGAACTGCCTACTAAATGAGCTCTACAAAGTATTTATTGAGGTGTAAAAGCCCTTATGAATTGGTACGGTCAAGGCAGAATGCTTGGGACTGAAAAGGAAGTTCAGTTATGATGATGCGTTAGTATCTAAAGTTCTTTTTAAATAAATTCTTTCTTTGTCAAAATAAATTAAATGTGTGAAGGACATTAATACAAATAATTTGCCATTTGATTCCTATTGGTTTTAAAAGACAGAATATACAGAGTAAGCTACTTTGTAAATTAGTCCCTCCAGAATTTTGCTTGATTTTGCAATCGCAGAAATTCATGCAAAATCAAGTAAAATCCGCGATATCCAGAGGAGCTTGCAATTTTTTACAAATTACCGCAGATTTTCCACAGATTTGGGCCAAGACACACCGTGTGATGTCATTCGTGCATTCAGCTAAAGCCCTCTTCGATTCTCGTGCACCGAACATGAGTAAGCCACATGAATGTAAGTTATTGAACTTTGGTTTTCACGGATTCTTCAGTTATCTGTTCTGAGTTAATGCATTGATTGCATTTGCATGTGTGAAGATGATACATAGGTTGCATTCTGTAACATGGATGCATTGTTTGCATTCGTTGATGCATTGGCTGCATTTTGTTATGATGATGATGCATCCTGTCAATATGTCCGCATTCTGTGAAGTGAATGCATTGTTTTGAGGAATAGCTTGTGTTCTGTTAAACTGCAAAAGAGTACAGATGAACATAAAACCATATAAAACAAAGGGCACTTTAAAAATGAAAAGTATGTTTTTACATTTTATGTTAACAAATTTCACAGATTTTTATTTGAACTGAAATTTTATTTTTCATTTATTTTCAGGATTCTCTTTAGAGAGCCCAAAGGTTCTCGAGGACAGAAAAGTAATAAAAATGTGTACTGACTGTTGTCTGTGGTATACCTTTTAATAATAGAAAGTGATTACATATGTGTTTTCACTGGAAGTAGTTTAAAAGAAGAATCCTGTGCTTGAAATTTCGCCAATTCAGGTAGTTTTCCACAAAAAGCCCGCAAATTTTTAAAAAAGCCGCAGAAAAAATACAGTTTTGAAGAGGGAATTAAAGAGGAGACTGTCAGTTACGGAAGTCAAACTTATGAGACAAGATGACATGATGAAACTGAAAGGGCCAGATTTGCTTACTCTCAGGTACATGGTGTGGTTCAGGCATCGGTGCCGATCTCGCTGGCCCAGAAGCAACTGCATCGAGCGGTGGTGCTGATGTGAGTCGAGGAACAGAACCCGCTTCACGGCACCTCGCTGCTTTAGTGAGTCCAACTGCAGCTCCATGTTCAGAGCTAAGAGATATTTGAGGTTTCTTATTAATATTGTATATGTAGTTAGTGTAGAAATAAAGGCAGAATCATCACCAAGCTGTGTTTATGATAATCTATATTCTATTATATTCAATTCTGGAACCAAATCTGTTCTAATCCATTGTCTCTTATAATATTAATAAGGATAGATAAACAGTGGGGGAAATAAGTTTTGAACGCGTCAACATTTTTTTCATTAAATATATTTCCAATGAGGCTATTCACAATGAAATTTTCACCAGACATCGGTATTAACTCAAGAAATCCGGAAATTTAAAGAATTCACAACATTAAAGTCCATAAATAAAGTTATGTGTAATAAAGTGGATGACACAGGAAAAAAGTATTGAACACACTACGAAAAAGCAGTTCTCCAAGGCAAGGTAAGGCAAGGAACCAGATGAAATTCTTTATATTTCCAGATTTCTTTAGTTAATACTGATGTCTGGTGAAAATTAAATAATAATTAATATATTATATTTCATTTGCTTTCACTCGCATGTATTCAATGAAAAATGTTTGAAAAAGAACAAACCAAAACAAGGTCTCAGATGTAACGGAAATTCTTTTTTCATAGCATATGTGCCATATTTTCCAGATAACAAACCAATAACCCATTATAGAAACAACCAAATGACCATATTTTGATGTAAAGTGCTTTTAACTTCATTTTAATTAACTGAATTGTACGTCACAGCAGCTGCTAGAGACAAAAAATACTCTTTTGTAATCAGAAATATAAGGTATACACCAGTAATGATTTACCAAATTTGACTTACCAACGCTGTCTGGGATTCCAATACCAGAGACTTTAGCACAGACGTCCACTCTCAGACTGAAAGAGAGCATAAGCAGACATGGATCAGACTGCATTTGTGTGTTAAATGTGAGATCCCTAATTATGACAATTACAATTCCATGGCCTCCATAAGCATGATATAAAATAAAGAACTTGCCGAATAATAGGATGTGCTGGATCAAGCTGCTGAATGATGATGATGGAAGCAATATTGTTCAATATTGATGGGATGCAAATTGGGATTAATTACTTTTATCTAACGTTATGACATTTGACAACAAACAAATAAATAAATGCCATTGGTTTCTCACAGAAAACTCTACATTTTCTATCCCCCAATTTTTTTCAGGGTTAAAGATAAGTGCTTGTATTTAAAGGCAGTAGTCTAAATGTTATTAAAAACCCTGTCTCGGACATTCATACTCAAGAAAAATCTGGCATCCTCGGAGGAGTGAACTAGGTGATTTGCATAATCTTAAAGAGGAGCCCAGAAAATCAACTGCAGCAGTCGTATAAACCAATTCTGAATACATATAACTTTCCCTCTCATGAATATTAATGTGACTTATGGACAAAGTCGCAGACTTTGAATACGACCCTTTGTTAGTTCCTAATAGTCTTTTAACAACTGTCCTCTATGTGAGCTCCATGAGACTAACATCCTATTCCACTTTCATTAATCACTTCCTCTTCCTGCCCTGGGTACATGATGATACTCTTGGTGATTGAGTACTAGTTCAGAAATCCAGAAAGTTTAAAGGTTAAACTAGTTATTGCTGGCCAAAGCCATTTCACTCCGCTGCCATGATATATGACTACAGGCAAAACACATATACGTAGGTCAAATACTTGGTTAAATTGTAAAAATCACCCTAATAATGTTTCTTCAACCATTAGTGTGGTTTAAGTGTGTGCTCCCAATTCGCTTATGTAATACTAACTCTTACATGGTGAAATTTGCTTGTAAAAAATAATCATCCATCGCATCCACCAATTCAGCCAAATGTACCATTTCAATTTCTAAGAACGTTTTGAAGTGGTTTGTTTTTCATGCTGTAAGATTTTTCTGCAGCCTGTACTGTACCTTCATTCCTTTATAATATTAATTTGCAACAACCACCATGCACATTATAGACTCAGATCACAGAGGATATCATGTCTGATATCGACACAGGAAGTCTCCATCCTCTGAGCCGCACAATTAATTTGGAGGAATGTAAAAATGGTGGCGCTATGAGAAATTACCTAGGGCCTCATGCAATTCATCCCCTGCCCCCTTCACTCTTTATTTCCTGTATTTGTTTTCTTTGACATTTCAAGTGACCAGTTTTTCCTGTAGAAAAACATTAACTCAGTGATGCTGCAGACCGAGTGATCAGAGGTAACGAAGGCTGTTCCATTAAATGAGTCATCTGAGGTGATGAAGGCTGTGGCACTAATCCTGTGATCTGAGGTAAAGAGTGCTATGACGCTAACTGAGTAATATGATGTATTAAAGGCTGTGGTGCTAACCAAATATTTTAAGGTAATGAATGCTCTGCTGCTAACAAATTTATGGTGCAAAAAGCTTTTGAGGTAACAAAAGCTATGGTGTTGATTGAGCTGATGAAATGAAAGCTATGCTGCTAACAGAGTGATCTGAGGTGCTAAAGGCTATGCTGCTAACCAAGTTATCGGAGGTAATGAAGGCTATGCTGCTAACTGAGTGGTCTGAGGTAAAAAAAAAAAAAAAGAAAAAAAAAAAAAAAAGGGTATGCCGCTAAAGGAAAAGAAAGCTATACTGCTAACTGAGTGGTCTGAGGTAAAAAAAAAAAAAAAAAGAAAGAAAAAGAAAAAAAGCTATGCTGATAAACAAGTTATTGAGGTAATGAAGGCTATGCTGCTAACCGAGTGATATGAGTTAAAGGATATGGTGCTGAGTGAGATAACAAGGCTAGCAAAATCATTGAGAGATTATCGTGATCTACATTTTTGGGCTCATGGCTAGGGAAATCTATAGAGATATTGTTGTGCACTGAATTTTACATGGTTTTTCTAGTTTTCTAGAACTATAGCAAAGAAGTAAATGTTCACATATTTGAAGTCAATTATTAGGGAAAATTGTTTCAAAATCTCCAACCTGTGTGCATTTCCACCTGAACTTTGTGTTTATGTCTGAATCTGTCTGTGTTCCTGCATTGCCAGAATCATAGGGCCGTAATAACTGAACTGTTTAACATAATCAGTAATAGTTTTTCAGCTTGTACAGTGTGTTCTGGGACGTGTGGCAACCACACACACACACACACACACACACACATTCTCACACCTCCCATCTGTACTTACGTGTGAGTGTGCGTATTTCTAAAAAAATTTGAATGATATTCAAGTCTGCAATTTCACTTACAAATTCCAAATTCCATCCAAGCGGGCTGAATGCGTGCGATTCTGAAATAGCTCACAGTCACGCACATACACCCCTCGTACCGAGCGTGTAAGTTTTAATTATCCGTAACCACCTGGTGTTGTGCTCCATATATGAATATGCATTACCCACAAGACTGCATTTGAGTCTCCGTGGACACCAACAAGACAGTGCTTTCCAAGCACTGACTGAAATCACGGCGACCCTGCCATGACCTCTCTGCTGCGGTCACGTGTGTAATGCTATGAGCAAAGTTACATGCGTGCATTTGTGTGTGTGTGTGTGTGTGTGTGTGTGTTGGGACAGCATATATTTGTTCAGCAAAGGAAAGAACCCTGCTGAATAACTTCATGATGTTTCTCTGTCAGCCTCGTTAAGAACGCTCCTCATGAGGAGGGTAATTACCACACACACACACACACACACACACCAGTGCCCGGGGGACGACCCCTGACCTGTGTGTTGACCCTGTAGGAACTCTTCCTTACTTGCAGTCTAACCACCAGCTACAATTACTGCATACAACTCCGACTTAATAGCATCCTGTGTGTGTGTAGGTGTGTGTGTGTATGTGTGTGTGTGTGTGTGCGTATGTGTGTGTGTGTGTCAGTCCAGTCTGTACAGTACTTTTTCAAATGCCTTAGGCAAAGGCTGGACTATTAATGCGCTATCAGTGCATGGAGTCCTGAACTCTTCACACACACACACACACACACACACACACACACACACACACACACAGCAGGGTTTGATTCCACAGATGAAGATGAAACAAAACCATAAACATGAAAGGAAACAGGAACTCTGGAGCTTTAGATTTTACAGGTCTGTGTCTCAAAAAAAAAAAAAAAAAAAGAACGTTGAAATTGGACTGAGATAAAATAAAATTATACAAAATAAAAAATAATCTGACTTTTTCCCAGTTTTGAACTAAAGCCTGTTTTCTTGCTGATGGAAAGATATGCACAAAACGTGTCCTATGTGACGGCCATATGTTTAAATAATGCGTTTAATTTTAAGCCTATACTTAATACATCACTCACAAAACAGACCATGCCCACCGGCACAAAAAAAATATCTATCAAAATGGCTGCAATTAGTACATATGGTCCTCTCTCTGCACAGTCTGCACATTTGTTTTAATAGGCTACTCTCTTGTTATTACAGTATTCCACACCTTAGCTGTCTGTTTTCCCAAATCTTCTACTGCTTTATACCCAGTGTGAGTGGGTGTGAGTGTGTGTGGGTGCCAGACCTAACAGACACACACCCCAAGTATCAAAGAAATCCACAGCGACTCACAAAGAGGGAAAACAAAAAGGCTGCATACAAATGTGGGTTTGTGTGTAACGTTCTGTGTGTAAGCAGAACGTTGAGTTTCCTTACACAATCAGTGACACCACTCAACCCTAACAGCTGCATTCATGTGGACGTAGAAAACCCCCTAATCTCCCTCGGTGTATATCCCAGAAAAAAAAAGCACACACACACACACACACAGTACAGTAATATAGTATAAAATCGGTTCCTCTTCAAACTAAACCTTGGGGGAATCTATCTAGGATCTAGCTGGTCTTGGTGAGACACTTACCAGGGAACCATGGTATTAGAGGTGGGCATGAGGCAGGTCTTGTTCTCCGGGTTGAGGATTTTGGGAGTTAGGATGAGCTGAGCGTCCACTGTAACCACAGGTCTTGCTCTGAAGACATTGACGTCCGCATGAAAATAGATCCAAAGCAAAGCAAACATTACTGCTTGAATATGTTTTTTCCCCACTCATGAACTCATACATATACATTTTAACATTATAAAATTAGATTGATGGCAAATTGACAAAAATGCATTTGGGAAATCAGGTGTTCCTGGAATTTTGATGGACACTGTGTATATACATTAGGCAAGCAACCGATTATGTCTACATCTGAATGAACAGAAAATGTGTTCTAAATGGAGAAAACATACAGCCTCAGATTCTTCTGAGATGCTTTTCTGCTCAATACGGTTTTAAAGAGTTACCATAGCCTTCCTGTCAGCTCAGACCAGTCTGGCCATTCATCTCTGTCTCTGATATCTCTCATCAACAAGGTGTTTCCCCATGGAGACGCTACCCCCTTCCCCCCATTTTGGAAAGTGTACCATCAAGTGTAACACAACAAAAAAAATACATTACATGATAACATTACAAAAATCACATGTATCAGTTTCTGACATGCAGTCTTTTTCTGTACCTGAATCTCTCTTTTTTTTAAAGGGCTTATAATGTTTGTCAGTTCTACAACACACATGTTGTACCGTGTGTAAGACAGCATATAAAAAAACTATTCATGTGTGAAGACAAATCGAAGACTCCTGGTTGCCTACGAAATGTAACACCAAGCCAAATCCTAGTGACACATCATATGAATTCACATTACTGTAAGTAAATAAGCAAAAACAAAATAAGCTGGAACTTTTCAGTCCCTCCAGGATTTCATGATTTTGAACGCAAAATCAAGCAAACTTTTCAATATTCAGAGGAGCTTGCGATTTTTCAAAATTACCGCAGATTTTCCGCAGATTTGGGCCAAGACGTGTCATGTGACGTCATCACATATGTACATTCAGCCAAATCCATCTTCGATTCATGTGCGTAGAATATGATTACAGACAAAAGCTCTCATTTACCAACAAACCTTACTATGAAAGACCACGCAAAACAATTTCGTCCAATTGCAATTTTGCCAATTAAAGTAGTTTTCTGCAAAAAAGCATAAAAATCTCCACAAGTCGCATCGCAAATTTTGAAACAAGGCGCAGCAAAATCAAGCATTTTTGGCCACAACAATCACAAAAAAATTCTGCGAAATCCTGAACGGGCTGACTTTTTATCTGTTTACGGTTGTGTTTAATGTTGTGGAACGTCCATGAAACCAGTTAGTTCCTGTTGTCGCTTACGTTATGGCAGCTGTAGGCTTTCATTTTTGTTTTAAATCGCCCGCCGTCTACACTGGTGTTTTCAAACGTTTTCCAAATAATTGCTCGTCCACACTGAAAAGTCTGAAAATGCTAACATCCCTATACTGCGCAGGCGTAAAAACGTTTCCATCAGGCGTTTATTTACGTTCTGTCTCTTTGAATTGATGCAGCAATGTCGAGGAAAAGCTGAAAAAATGCAATCTGAAGGTTGTACAAAGTGACATTAATCTTTAATAACGCTTTCAAACTGTATAGCAGGCACAACAACCGTAGTACATCATCCACCATGTTTATTTTGAGTCAAATGGGTCACGTGACTGTGTCACGTGACTAAAAATACGTCATCGTTTTTTAATATCTCCATTTTCTCAGTCCACACTACAAACCGAAAACGCCATTTTCATATTTAACCGCTTGGGAGATCGTTTTTGGAAAGCTCCGTTTCTCAATGTGGACGGAAGGGCAAAATGTAGAGAGAAAGATGCGTTTTCAAATTTATCTGGTTTAATGTGTACGTAGCTATAAACAGTTCTTCCCTTCACCAGATTCTCTTTTTTCTCTTAGGTAATAGAGTGCTGCAGGAATGAGTCCTATAATCTGGAACTGAGTGAACATTTTTACACTTCTGGTTCCATCGTCCCAAAGTCAATGGGCTTTTTTTGAATGTTTTTTTTTTTTTGGTTAAATGCCTGAAATAAGCTCTGTGGTGAACACAAGCTCAAGATATATTCACATTTTATCCTACAACATAAAACACATCAGTAATACCCCACTCACGATTCTGTTAAGCTTTTACATGTCTTAAAAAAGGCGGTTGCTAACAAGTGCCTAAATGGGACTACAGAGGTTGTCGGGGACATTAAACATCATCACGTCGAACCGGAAAACTCCTCTACTACAGCCTCGGTGTGTTTCTACTCACGCTCTTGCAAAACTTTCAAACTTGTAGATTGGTCAATTTCTAGTATTTTCCAATTGCAGTGTTTTTTCAAATTGTAGTGCTATAAAACGTAGCGGTGGTAACGTTGAAGTCATGTTACTGCGGTGTGGTTCGTTTAAAGCCTAACTTTAGCTTTTTACTTCTGGCAATTGTATTTAGTCTTGAAAATCCATAAAAGTTGTGTTCATTTGTGAAGATTATCTTGATGAAAAAGAATCATAAACTTTTGTTGTTCACAGAGCTTATTTTCTGTAATAATCCAAAAGCCGATGGAAACATCCTACTGGTTTTTTGTCAAGGGAACCGGGGTTCAACTTCAGCCTATTAGACAAAAAAAAAAAAAAAAAAAAGTTGTCATGTTAGAGAGAAAACTGAAAGCCTTCCATCCTGAAAGTTACAGCTATACCCCTGACTGTTAAAAAGCACTGGTAACCTCTCCCTTTCTGTCTTTCTCTCTGTATGGAGGCTTGTGCTCAGCACCAGCACTGGGTTGGTATGGTCTGCACTTATATAGTGCTTTTTTTTAACCTTAGTGGTTCCAAAGCGCACTCACACACCAATGGTAGCAGAGCTGCCATGCAAGGCGCTAACGTACCATTTTGAGCAACTTGGGGTTCAGTGTCTTGCCCAAGGACACTTCGGCATGTGGAGTCACGTGGGCCGGGAATCGAACCGCC
>JANDJT010000131.1:15349171-15368293 GCA_024331685.1 Stegophilus panzeri | reverse complement strand
ACGGACAATGCCCCCCCCCCCCCCCCACACACACACACACACACAAATTATAGCTTGAGATTTGAGTGTGTGTTGGGAGTATCTGAGATACACATTTTAAATTCATGCCTTCCGGAAATTTTAATCTCCTCTCATTCCAGTAACAGTGTAATGTGTATTCACAGGGGTACACACACACACACACACACACACACACACACACACAATGGGTGTGTATATTATATTATGTACAGAAGAGTGCAACCATGTACACATATTATATGCAGCTGTGTGTATGGAATTAAAGTATTAAACATAAGTTTTCAAGAAACAAAATATATACAAAAATATACAATGAGAAAGAAGAAAAACATTCTGAAACTGAAAACAATGAACTCAGTGGCAAAAATTTAACATGATCTTCTAAGCTTGGTTTTCGCTAATCATGGTTTATGAAAGCGCTGCCACAGTTTTCATTATGCTTTTAAACTTCTCCGCAAGTTTACCTTCACCATTCTGGCACAAAAACTCTACTCTCATTGGCTAGTGATTGACAGCTGTAGTGTCCAGCTGAGGAGGATTATGATGATGATGATGATAACGCTCCGTGCCGCTCCTGAGAGCTAATCTCGAAAAAACAGTCATATGAGACTACCCAAACCTCAAAAATGAATTACGAATTAATATACTGACTAAGTAAGTAAGTAATTAATTTCCACCACAAAGTACAAACGCTATAACTATACAGAGAACCGCATCTAGAACGCTCTCCAAAATTTGCGAAAATGAAGTCTCTATTTCCTGCTCAGGGAGCTGTCGATCCAAATCTCACTAGCCAATGAGAGTAAATCGGTCTTAAGCCCCGCCCACACGTGAGGTTTGTGCCCAAATAGCGAACGTAAACTTGCGGAACATAAACGAAAACTCTGTCAGCGTTTTCATAAACCATGATTAGCGAAAAGGAAGCTTAGAAAACTGTTAACAAAGAATGCTGTTTATTTGAAGGCTATGTAAAATTTCTGCCACGGAGTTCATTGTTTTCAGTTTCAGAATGTTTTTCTTCTTTCTCGTTGTATATTTTTGTTTGTTTCTTGAAAAGTTGCGTTCAATACGTTTGACACTAATTTAATTCTATACTCTGTGTGTGAGACTAGTTTACATGTTTGTTTTGGAGGTCCACGCCTCCTCAGTTTTTGACCTCTGTGCATTCGAGTGTGAATAAAAAAAACAGATGCCTCCATGTTTTTCTTTTGTTAGCACCAATCTAGCCAGCTAACCGTGGTGAGCGATGTATTTACCTTATAGAAAACACTCACACGGCTATGATTAGCTGCAGTGGTCTTATTACATCCAAGCCATGTCCATTTAACGTCTTTTCCTTTTAGGTACGAGCAACATGCAATTCGGCTATGACTATGACGCCACCTATTTTGGCATGGGAACTTGCTAACACACTCCCCTGCTGAAAACTCCAGCTTGATCTGACTGGCTACCATTTACCAATACACTGGGAAACCTGGTAGACAATGTTTGTCAGCTGGTAGAAAGGAAACAGCCTCTGTATTAATGCTACTAATGCCAAGTTCTGTTTAAAAAATTAACACAACTGTAAGGTCACCTCAAATATTTATTGATCAGTTTAGACAAGGAAATATCTTACCAGATGACAAACATGGTCTACCAGTTTGACCAACTTGGTCTGTGTTTTGGCAGCTGGAAGCTCATCAGACTGAGCAGACTAAAAGAGTAGGGGTGTAACCCCGGTGTCCTGGCGAAATTCCCCCATTGACCCTTCTCTATCACGGCCCCCTAATAATCCCCATCTCTTAATTGGCTACATCACTCTCTCCTCTCCACTAATAGCTGGTGTGTGGTGGGCGTTCTGGTGCACTATGGCTGCCGTCGCATCATCCAGGTGGATGCTACACACTAGTGGTGGTTGAAGAGATCCCAATCCAATCTTTTTTAAAGTATTACAAGTTACTGCAAACTGTCACTCATGAGATTCATGAGATTTCATGAGATTTTTTCAATTGTTAATGGTAGCATTATAGACATAGCTATTATAGACAGAATTGTTAGGAGCTGTTTTATTTCTACATTAATACAAAGCGTTCATTTAGTGTTAAGCAGTTTCAGTAAATGAATGTGTTTTAAATTGAGCTGATACAGTAGAATGTTAACAGCTTTAATTGGTACAGATTATAAAACTTAGCAAAACTGTTTACAGGAGTAATAAGCCTGAAAACTCATGCAGTCTATCCCAAACTAATTATGTGGTGTGGTTAAGCTTGAAGTACAAATGCTCAGAAACTGTTACTTTTAGAGGGTTAGAAAATTCTTTTTTACAACTAAAATCTAATTTTAATTATACTTTATTATGATACTTAAGCATTATTTTGGCATATTTATACTTTACTTGAGTATTACTGAAATGGAATTCTTGTCTTCTTACTTAATTAAATTTTCAAGAAAAAAGCTACTTTTTTACTCCTTATTTAGACCTTCGTTGTACTTGTTACAAATCTTGAAGGTCTCTTTTTCTCTTGTCCAGCCAATGACTATGCGCTATATATCAATTAAATGGGCCTAGTTTAGCATCCAATCAAATTCATCAAAGTAGAAATGAGAAACAAAATTGTGTTAATATGTCAATTGTGGTGACCTTCTCATGCTACACAATGTAGTTAGTGCTATAGCTATAAACGTGTGTTTGAATATGGATAAGCCACCAGAGCTCAGGAAAATGTTTCATTACACTAGAGCAAACACTCATGTAATATGTGGTGAACTCCATCTTATTTGAAAACACATGTTGGGGTAAGTTTTGCAAATTTTATGAACACCTGTACAACTGTACATTCATGCAGTTATCTAATCAGCCAATCATAGGCACAAGTTCATTGAAACTGGACAGTCTTCAAATGTCCAGTTTGGGTGAGTCTGTGCCCATGATAGCCTCAGACTTTTTTTCTTGGCTGACAGGAGTGGAACCTGATGTGGTCTTCTGCTGTTGCAGCCCATTCACCACAAGGTTGATGTGTTGTGTATGCTGAGATGCTCTTCTGCTCACCACAGATGTAAAGAGTGATTATATGAGTTACTACTGTATATCCTTCCTGGCAGTTTGAACCAATCTTGCCATTTTCTATCCACAAAACTGTCACTTACTCAATGTTTTTTGTTTTTCGCACCATTCTGTGTAAAGTCTAGAGACTGTCGTGTGTGAAATTCCCAGGAGATCAGCAGTTTCTGAAATACTCAAACTGAAATACTGAAATACTCTCAAATACTCAAACCCATCTAGCACCAACAACCAACAACCATGCCACGGTTAAAACCACAGAGATCACACTTCAGATATTTGATGTGAACATTATCTGAAGCTCTTGACCTGTATCTGCAGGATTTTATGTATTACAAGATTGGCTGATTGGATAACTGCATAAATGAGCAGGAGTACAGGTGGTCCTATTAAAACTGGACGGTGAGTGTATATTTAACTAAGTTAGCCTGTTTTCTTTGCTAATGCCATAGACTAGCACAGAACCCGGTAGCGAACATAAATTGGCTAGACATTCAGTCAAATTCTAGCTAATGGTTTAATATTGATTATTTAGCGGATATTTTACATCTGATTACTTCATTAGCAAACTACACAGTGTTAGTCATGCATATGACCAGCAAACGTACAGAGCTTAAATGATGTTTCCAGGCAAAATGCTATTGTTGCTTTAAAATAATAAAAGTTAGATAAGTTTTAGATAAGTAATACAACTTTTCACATCAAACATTTAATTTCATCACTTAATAATTTCAACATTTACTTTCTTTTTTAAATCCTTGAGTAGATTTAAAAGTTTTATTTTTATTTTTACTTGAGTACATTTTAAACTGTATACTTCCACAGTTAATTGATTAAAACTTTGGCACATCATCTATACTTTCACTTAAATATAATTCTCAATACTTTTTCCAGCCCTGTACTTTCACAAGGTAATATTCAGAGTCAAGTTGAAGAAGTAGGAAGAACGATAGCAACTCCTTCCTGGCTAAGATCTGGTTCTGAGACTCCGCTGAAGAGTTCGTTCTCAAAATTTGTTTCAAATAAAGTACAGTCAGCATTATTTAAGTAAATATGTCTAAACAATACTTCTTTTGAGTGTTGTAATATTATGTAGCAATACTTTACACTTTGTCTCAACGTTGGATTAATTACTAACATGTTGCACACTGGCTTAATTTGAATAAAAGTCTCTTTTGGTATCGTTAACAGCTAAAATGACTTTAAGATGGAATTTATAATAGCAACTCAGATTAGGACAAACTGAAATAAGGACACAGTGTGCACACCATGGACAGCGAAAACAAATGTGAAAACTGAGGACACTCTGAACTTGGCAACAGAAGGTCTTTATCACACATCTGCACAGTAAAAACAGACTTGTATATACACACTCTCACAAGTACACACACACACACGTTTATTATTACTACACATAATCTCTATTATCTATTCATAGAAACATACTTTCATTCCCACAGGGTATAAAATGTCTTGTTTATTCTGTCATTTTATGGGACATTTGGTTTCCACGCGGGCAGTGAAACTAGTTCTCACACACACACACACACACACACACACACACACATGTTAGAGCAGGTCATGCAACTCCTAACAGGAAACAAGTGACAGGGTTGCTGGGTCACTAGCTGAACTCCTAAATCCTGATTGAGTTTAGCATTAGAATAGGATTTCCTCCTCGACCAAGACTAAACATGCCCTGAGATCAGGAAATGTGGAGGAGGAGAAAGAACTATTGCCTTTTGACATGCGAGACCACCGAAAACATCCCAAAATAGAAACACACCCACATACACACACACGTACGCTTACCCAGGTATCCATCCTGATTGATGTCTCCAAGAGGAGCGATGGCGCTACCGTAGCGTCCAAACAGGTGTACACCGGTGAGTGTTATGGGAGGTGAGAAGAGGAGTGTATCCTCCTGTAGGTAGAGGTAAACCCGGCCCACCTCTCGTGGCTTACTCTCAAACTCCCGATCCATATACAAGGGCGCTCCGACCAGAACATCATCCAACCTACAGACACACATTAGAAAAGATAAAGAATCATTTTAAATTCAAAATGGATTGTGATTATGAGGGATTCCAATGACACAAACTAGGAATGTAAACAAAAATACCAATACATTAATCATTATTTTGAATAAATAAATAATATCTTCTTCACAGATACGAATAGAAGGAGAATTATTTTGTTGAGAAAGCTTTCCAAAAAGGATCGCAGGGCATCTGGTTGAGACTAGTAGTGTGCAATGGGACAGGGATCCCACAGGGGCAGACTTAGCACTAGGTAAAGGTGGGCCCCCCGAAGCCAAGAACCCCTAAAAATATATATATATATTTTTATTTATTAATACTAAATAAAATATGCTGAAAATTTAAATATCGATGTTAAAAAACTGAAATGACGGCCCCAAAATCACAAAATCTGAAAGTCATGTGAGTGGGATGTTTGGCTGATTTATACTTGCTGTTAACCACACGTATGTACGCAAGATCGCTGCCGCATGTAAGCTGTGGTCATTTGGAGATGTTTTGGCTTTGGTGTGCCATCTCCACCTTTGCCATCTCCACCTTTGCCATCTCCACCTTTAACCCTCCAGATTTACATCAGATACACAACACATGGTGAAAATGAAGTATAATTACAGCTGTACTTTCATGCGAGGGGAAAAAAAAAAACCCACATTCATTTACATGAGCACGAGTTGAAGTGTTCATTCATTTATCCGTATCAGTAAACGAGTAATTAGTAGGGTTGTAGTCAAGACCACTACTGTCAAGTCCAAGACCAGGACTAGCCAAGATCGAGTCAAGACCCAGTCAAATGGGGGTTGAGATCAAGATTGAGTCCAAATGAAATCAAAGTCAGACCAATTTCACATATGCCTCATCAAATTCTTAAAATCTCTTGAGAATAACCTAGAATCCCGCAGAACCACTGTTGACATATAGTTGGGTTACCACTAGAATACAACATGAACATTATTTTTTAGAAATGACCCAAAAGGCCAAGACCATATTTAGCAAGAGCAATGCCCGGGACCAAAACAAGTCCAAGTACAAATCCGATAATAATCAGATACAAAGGTATCAGATAAATATCAGTACAGACAATTCAATAGATAAAACGTCTCGAGACTGGACATCACTCCTACAGCCATACTAGTTAATAATTAGGCTACAAGTTTGTTTATAATTTAGGAAATAGTTCCAGTTAAATTCATTAGAATATACTGTAGGCAGGTACAAACAAAAAGTAATAACTTCATGCTTAAAAGAACAAACAATCCATCTTTAGTTGAGACCAATTATGAACTGGAATGAACTGTCAGAGCCAGGAGTGCTGGCATTTCTACATATTTTTTTTAAACACAGTGTTTCAATTATTTCCAACAAACAAATAAAACTCTTTCTGGTTTTATCCATGCCCATTTTGGGTTAAAATCCGAATACAGATACAAATATTTAGAGCACTGTACAGATACAGATAGTGGCATTGCATTACACCAAACATACACATGCAGAGACCTGCCTATCATTCCCTGAACACACACACACACACACACACACACACACACACACATATATATACAAACTTGGTTGAATACATTCCTAGGAGGAAATGACAGTAATAAAACAAAGAGTGCAGTATCAATAACTCCTCATCCTGAATCGAGACATCAGCTATATAAAACCAGTGAAATAAATGACGCTAGCAAATCATGTCTATTTTGGAGATCTGATATTAGAAAAGCTGAAAAACAGCTTTAGGTTATTTATGTTCAAGTGGAGGCATGCCAAACATTGCTGCACTTTTGAAGAGATTGTGAGAGTAACCAGGACTGATGCCATAAACCAAAGCAATATTTTTTCCACATCTCATGTTCCAAAGCTGAAGTTGAACGAATGAAACTACTGAACCACATCTATTGTACTATTGTTGTGGGTTACCTCCCAACCAAACAGTGTGACATTCCACACTGATTAAAGTGTGATACCAAAGAAAAAACAAACATGTGCCTTTTCTATTTAGACTAAGATTTTATTATTATTATTTTTTTTGCAAATTGTCCATTTCCTTGGCTGTCATTACAAGACGTCTGAACACTCAGCATACTCTTCATCTTGACTTCCTGTTTAGTGGCTATTGTGCTTAGCACTGTATGCTCTTGGGTATGTTAGTGCGAGTAAAAACACAGCGTTATGGCGTAAACACAAGGATTGGGTTAAAGTTAGGGAAATTGTAAATGCGAACGCTACTACGCTACATTTCAAGCTTCTATCTAAAGAGAGATGAGAGCCGACCGCAGGGTAATCAGCCATGTCTGTCCACAAAGCCCAGTGAGAAAGTCAAAGACTCAACACAGGAAGAGAGCACAGGGAGCAAAGTGGCTCTACTCCACATAATGTAAGAGACAGAAAAGAAGGAAAGAAGGATGATAGGGTAAATGTGGAGTGAAGAGAAGAGATGAGACAATAGGAAGAGGTGGAAATTGAGAATTATACAGACAAGAAGAGAAGAGACTAGAAGAAAAGCAAAGAAGAGAAGAGAGGAAAAAAAAACATAAAGAGAGCAGAAGAGAAGAAACTAGAAGAAAAGCAAAGAAACGAGAGAAGAGAACAGAAGAAAAATTACATGAAGAGATTAGAAGAGAAGAGACTAGAAGAAAATGAAAGAAGAGAAGAAAAAAGACACAAAGAGACCAGAAGAGAAGAGACTAGAAGAAAAGCAAAGAAAGAAGAGAAGAGAAAAGAAAAGAAGAAAAATTACATGAAGAGATTAGAAGAAGTCTCTTTGACTATAAGAAAAGCAAAGAAGAGAAGAGAACAGACAGGAGGAAAGAATAAGAGATGTAAAGAGACAAAGATTACAAGCAACAAGGGAAGAAACAACACAAGACAATGTGAGACAAGATGACCAGGAAAAAAAAAGCAAAGATGACAAGCAGCAAATTTAAGAAAAGAAAATAGAAATGAGAAGCAATAATGAAGAGAAGCAGGTGAAAGAAGATACAATCAGAATTAGAAAGAGATGAAAAACGAAAAGATGACAATAGGCAAGACAAGACTCATACTGAGACAAGAAGACATGAGATGAGATGAGATGAGATGAGATGAGATGAGAAAATACGAGAGAGGAATAGGCACAAGGTACAAGAAAAGATGAGAGGAAATAAAAATGCTGAGAGACTGCACAAAGGTCAATAGTGAGGAAAAAAAAGAAAAGAAGAGACAAGAAAAAGAAAATGGGAAAAAAAAACCATGAACAGACAAGATGAAGATATAAGAGCTGAGACAAGAAGAGCTTGGTAGTGGGTGGGAATTGGCAAGTGACCAAAGTAGGGGGGAGGTTTTGGTATTACTCGATAATTTTACCCAGTGTGCATTGTGACTCCTAATGACCCAAAATAAACAAATCCACCGCGTTAACTCCAAACCTAGTTATATCTCATAAATTAGATGAATCAGATCTTCAGGCTACACAGTTAATAGAATAACAAAATATATATGAAATTTACACATACCCAGTAACTCAATACATACATGTTTCTATTCCAAATCCAAATCAAATCATCCAGTAACTGTGTCTAATTTCACTGGGGTCATGCTGATGATCTGTCACACTTTTGTACAGTAGGTCAGTCTGTGTGAATCGACTCTTTGTCCTTCAATAGTTGTGTTGTGATTTGTTCAGCTGGTGTAGGAAACTTACCCGTCTCCATTAATGTCCGTCACTGCCACAGTGTATCCAAAATATGAAGCCATCTATTTAAAAAAACAACAACCTTGTGTTACCTAAAATCGAATTTCCTCAGTGGAAGAGCCTAGTTACACAATTTATATTTAGCAAAAAGGGATATATCTTATAGTATGTCACAACACAGGATGCATTAAAGGTATTACTAAAATCATTTTAGTAACTTTTAGGGAGTATAAAAGTTAAAAAAAATAAAAGTCCAAAAGTCTGAATCTAAGACCTGTTTTTTTTCATTACTTAACAAAAATGAAGGCTGTATTTTACCCAGTTGATATAAATTATTCCTTATACCACAGTGCTGTTGAATTCTTGATTCTGATTGGTCAGAAGCTGTTGATTAATTTTTTTCATACCACAGCCCGGGTGAATGCTCGAATCTGATTGGTCGTATTTTTCGTTTTACAGCACGGCTCGGAAAGTAGTCCTGGCTGTAGCATGAACGTTAATGCACTCTTTATAATACGTTATTGTATCTATAGTAATAGCTCACGCGGCGGGACTTAGCACGCTCCACATAATTTAAGACTAATAATAAGCGGATTTTAAAAAAACTAAGTAAAATGTATAATAGTTGATGTGGTGATTTTTTTTTTCCAGGAGACATTAACATTCCCATATTCCCAGCACAGGAATGTCTTCAGGACAGAGGAGTTTACACGTTTTGGTTTCTCTGTAAAATGACAGGGTACGTTTTGAGAGAGAGAGAGAGAGAGACAGAGTGACACAGAGAGAGAGAGAGAGACAGAGTGACAGAGAGTGAGAGAGAGACAGAGAGGCAGAGAGAGAGAGAGAGAGAGAGAGAGAGAGAGAGAGAGAGAGAGAGAGAGAGAGAGAGAGAGAGAGAGAGAGAGAGACAGAGTGACAGAGAGTGAGATAGAGACAGAGAGGCAGAGAGAGAGAGAGAGAGAGAGAGAGACAGAGAGGCAGAGAGAGACAGAGAGGCAGAGAGAGACAGAGAGACAGAGAGAGACACAGAGAGAGAGAGACAGAGAGAGCGAGACAGAGAGGCAGAGAGAGAGAGACAGAGAGAGCGAGACAGAGAGGCAGAGAGAGAGAGAGACAGAGAGGGAGAGACAGAGAGGCAGAGAGAGAGAGAGACAGAGAGGGAGAGAGTGATGGAGAGAGAAAGCGAGATAGAGAGAGAGATAGAGAGAGAGAGACAGAGAGTGAGAGAGAGCGAGATAGAGAGACAGAGAGGGAGAGAGTGAGAGAGAGAGAGAGCGAGATAGAGAGAGAGAGAGACAGAGAGTGAGAGAGAGCGAGATAGAGAGACAGAGAGTGAGAGAGTGAGAGAGAGAGAGAGACAGAGAGACAGAGAGGGAGAGAGTGAGAGAGAGAGAGAGAGAGCGAGATAGAGAGAGAGAGATAGAGAGACAGAGAGGGAGAGAGTGAGAGAGAGAGAGCGAGATAGAGAGAGAGCGCTAGAGAGACAGAGAGGCAGGTGAGGGAATGACTGTTTATCGCAGCTATAACGTAAGTGAGAACAGGAACTAACTTGTTCCACAGCATTAAATCTAACTATAAACCATTAAAATGAGCAACTTATCACTCATTAATAAATTAAATATTTTAATTGTTGGCAAATCACTGTGGTCTACGTGGAATAACACACCTACTGATGACATAACGTAAATGTCAGCAAAACAGGCTGCAAGAATATAGCTAATTGGAGCTCAAATTGAACGGGCGTCTCTCCGATTGGCTGAGTGAGTCTACTGCACTCGGCTTGTTACACCTAGCCCACCGCGTCTCTTCATATCATTCTGTGTGCTTTTCTGACAACCGCTGGTGGTGTTGTTGCATTCGGTTTCACAAAAGTCCAAAATAATCCTCTTTAAAACGTTTGTTAACCACAAATAAGACGATGTGGATACCAACAACAAAAACCCTTATATTGCTTTATTTAATCTTTAAAAGCCCATTTATCCCTGTTTATATATTAATGCACTCCTTCTAATAAGTTATTGTTTCTATAGTAACAGCTAATTCACAGGAACTTGTACTGTCGATGGTCCACATAACCAAAGCCTTATAGGAAACAGAATAAAAAGTGTGGTGTATATTCAGAGATCTTGTTCAGCTTTCTGTAAGAGGTATGGTTAACATTTTTTGGAAGGAGTCTCCAGTGCCAGCACTTGTAAATGTTTGTCACCTGTATAGCACTTGTATGTGATATTACTTAATGATTACACAGCCTGAACTACAGATTGTGGTTCGTATAAACTTAAACATAGAGGGGTCATCCTGGAAGAGACCAGGGATGTTTCCCTCTATAGGGACAAATGAAGACAAAGGAAGGCAGCAAAATTAAATGCTTCCTAGAGCATAACTGAGACCCACGTTTTTTCCCTTTAGTTTTTCTTCTCAGACAAAGTAGACTCAAACATATTGTGTCATAATCTCAGTCACTTTTCTAAAACAAATCACATAGTTTTGGTATATGCGTATTGTTCAGTCCCTCCAGGATTTTGCGATCTCAGAAATGAACGCAAAATCAAGCGAACACCGCAATATTTGGAGGAGCTTGCAATTTTTTGAAAATACCGCAGATTTTCCAGAGATTTGGGCCAAAACGCTTTTTTTTCAAGCAAAAAAAAGCACAAAAACTCCGCAGGTTGCATCGCAAATTTAAAAAAAAGCAGCAGTAAAATCGAGCATTTTTGGCCGCAACAATCACACAAAGCTCTGCACAGTTCTGTACCGACTGATTGTTCATAACAGTATTAGTTTTTCACAGCTAATTAATACATTTCTGGTAGTAGGCTTTTGGACCATACATATGATGGATGGTATGAACTGACCTGCTCTCCAGTAAAATTCTGAATGAGGGTGAGATCTGTGGAGTTTATCATAGCAACCTAAAAAAAGAGAATCTGATTAACTTAAACGTAAAACGTCATGGTTATGATCCATCCACATCCAGACTTAATAGTAATGTAATGTAAACGATGTATACGTAACGCTTTGTATGGTATCTTCTTAAATGTTACATCAAAATAAAACAATTACAGGAACAAATGCTATGAACAGACGTTTAATAAAACTGAAGCTAGTTTTCCTGACTGCCTATGATGGAATCTAAATCAGATCTAGAAAAGGGCACCCCTCTCCAAACTCCTGATAGTACAGTCCAGCCTGGGAATTCCTTAATAAAAGCTAAAATAACATCCAGATGAGGTGAAGCAGGGTCACGACACTTCCCTAGAAACGCACGCAGACCCTAACATGCTAACGCACGTGTGTTTTTCCATATGGAAGGCTTGAAATCCTCACACACTATCCTCAACAATATTCAAACCCAAGTTCATGACAACACACATAATTAGATGCTATGGTATTTTCTAACCATTGTTGGTGCATCACTGCCTTCCTTGAGCAAATAACTCATATCACACACATTTTCATGCACTTCCTTTTTCATCCCCACACCCTTAGCTGTGTTTGCCCTTTCCCGTCTGGTTGAACTGACCTCTGACCCCTGTGACAGAAGGATAATCAGAGCAAGAGACAGCGCGAGAAATGAAACATGAGAGAAACAAATAGTGTAGTTTGTGCTTACATAACCGAAGTTCTGCGCTCCTCGTGGAACTCCTGCTACCAATTCTGCAGAGAAAACAGTCCCTTAGATAAATATATAGAACACAAACCCAAACTTGAGAAACTGACACATATGCCATAGCTTTCTACACTTGAGGGTTTTTTTTGTGGAAAAAAACGTAGAATATGTACAACCTACTGGTGTGAATTTCTCGTGGAACAGAGCTTTGAGTCTTTTTCTGAATAACACACACACACACACACACACACACACACACACACACAGCTGGCAGATGTTCTCACTGACATCTTCAACATCTCCCTGAGCAGCGCCATCGTTCCAACGTGCTTCAAGGCTACCACCATTGTCCCCGTGCCGAAGAAGTCTTTAGTGTCCTGCCTCAATGACTACCGTCCCGTTGCACTCACGTCCATCATCATGAAGTGCTTCGAGAGGCTCGTCATGAGGCACATCAAGACCCTGCTGCCCCCTTCACTGAACCAGCTTCAGTTTGCGTATCGCCCCAACCGCTCAGCGGATGATGCCATCACCACCACCCTACATCTCACCCTCACCCACCTGGACAAAAAGGACACCTACGTTCGAATGCTGTTCATCGACTTCAGTTTAGCATTCAACACCTGATTGGAAAGCTGAACCTACTGGGTCTGAACACCTCCATCTGCAACTGGATCATGGACTTCCTGACTGGGAGGCCTCAGTCAGTCCGGATCGGGAACAGCATCTCCAGCACCACCACACTGAGCACGGGGGCCCCTCAGGGTAGTGTGCTCAGTCCACTGCTGTTCACTCTGCTGACGCACAGCTCCAATCACATCATCGAGTTCTCCGATGACACGACTGTAGTAGGTTTCATCAACAAGAACGACGAGTCAGCATACAGAGAGGCGGTGGTGCACCGGCTAACAACCTGTCTCTGAATGTGGACAAAACGAAAGAGATAGTTGTTCACTTCAGGAAAGCACGGAGCGACCACTCTCCGCTGAACACCGATGGCTCCTCCGTGGAGATCGTCAAGAGCACCAAATTCCTTGGTGTTCACCTGATGGAGAACCTCACCTGGTCCCTCAACACCAGCTCCATAGCCAAGAAAGCCCAGCAGAATCTCTACTTACTGCGAAGGCTGAAAAAAGCCCATCTCCCAAACCTCATCCTCACCCTGATTTACACCACACGCTGCATCCGCAAAGCCACCAGCATTGTGGATGATCCCACACACCCCTCACACACACTCTTCACCCTCCTGCCGTCTGGATAAAGGTACCGAAGTGTTCAGGCCCTCACAACCAGACTGTGTAACAGCTTCTTCCCCCAAGCCATCAGACTCCTCAATACTCAGAGATTGGACTGACACACACACACACACACACACACACACACACACACACACACACACACGCACACACACGCACACACACACACACACACACACACACACAACAGTGAGGTGTGGATAGTCACTCATTCTCATATAAATATTTCCGAGAGTGAGACAGACATATAGACAGAGACAGACAGGAGCGAGAAAGTGAAAGATCGGCTAAAAGACTGAGAGACTGATTGCTGATGGATGAATTCAGTGATAGGAAAGGAGTGTACGTGTGAGTTAGTGTGTGAGTCAGTCTGAGTGTGTCTGTGACAGTATGTGTTTGATGTCTGGTGAAAGTCTGGCTTTGATTGGCTGAGGAAGTGCTCTATAATTCGGGCTCCAGCGTAACAAAAGCAGAACACAAGTCAATGAAGCCCTAATTCTACCACCCACAGAGCCTGCCACACACACACACACACACACACACACACACACACACACACTCATACACACACTTTCACACATCTTTTCACTTACCTCAAACAGAGAACTGCAATCATTTTATAAGTTCACAAACTGAGGGTATGAAATTGAGTGGTTGTAGAATAATAGAAGCAAGCAGACACAAACTATTTAAATCTATCTAAATGTGGTGAATTCAGAATTAAAATGTATTATCAGTGATTCTGGTAGAAGATGCCGGAAGATAGCTTGCCGTACAGTACGGGGTCCAAAATAAAGCCCCGACCATCAATAACTGAATTCAGCACTGATCTTCAATTTGGACTTGAACTATTCTTACTACTTTACAAAATTATTAAGATTGGGACATGTTGTGGAAGAGATTTTGGGTGGGCTAGACATCCACTGCTTGTTAGCTACATGCTGCGTTTGCCTCCAGCGGAAAACTAAAGACGCAAATGTTAGACATCAAACATGTCTTGGCTAAGGGACTACATTTGGGGAAACAGGAAACAAACATTTCTTCTAAAATGCTCCTTGCAGCTATGTCTAACTCGACTATGAACTTTACTACAATAACAAATGCTTGTGTGTGTGTGTGTGTGTGTGTGTATGTGTGTGTGTGTGTGTGGTGTGTGTGTGGTGTGTGTATTTGACAGACAAATGGAGAGAATTGTCACCTTGCTGTGAATCACCAGTGAACTCTCCCACAGCTACAGAGTATCCTGATGGACAGAAGGAAAAGAAAGAGAGTGAGTAAGACACACACACACACACACACACACGCACACACACACACGCACGCACATGCACACACGCGCACACAAACAGGAGTTTCGATTATAGCTTTCAAAATCTGGTCTACAGGGTTCTCAATCGTTATATTCAGAAATCCCTTTCAGTGTTGAAAAGTATTGGCACCCCTTCTGATCATAGCACAGATTAATTTCAAGGGTTTAATCTAACTATATAAATATTAAACATCTTGTGCATGTATTTTATTTTTTTTTGTCCTGAACTTTTCACATACAGGACTCAGATCTGTTCCACTGGTTCCAACAATTAGATACATTTTGTGTCATAAGTAGACCGTTTCACATTTATATTAAAATTGCAGTTACATTCAGGTTTACGCATTATTTACGCGCGTATTAGAAACTCATGAAATTAAATAAAAAAAACCCCATGGAATAGAAACCTGTGTAATTCAAGTTTACAGGCTTAAAACTGTAATAACTGAGTAACAACGATCAGAACTGGAACTGTCGTCATCACATCATTAAAAAGATGCAAAATCATTGCTACACAATATGGCAACCAGTTATAAACCACACACACAGTGACACACACACAAAACACATACACAACCACACACACAGAGCTCTCTATTACCCAGGTAGCTGTCATCATAGACGTCTGAGGCGGCTGATGTCTGTTTCTCTCCCTGCACCTTTCGGAGAATTGCCTTCAAAGAGTAGCCATTCAAGATTTCCGCTACTCCTGCTGTGATCACTTGACCTACACACGCACATGCACACACACACGCACACACTATGAGTTAATATATTACGTACAGAAGAGTGCAACCATGTACACATAGTATATGCAGCTGTGTGTGCATGTGACTAAAACTACTTATAACATGATTCACAAATGATTGTTTTGTCTAGTTTACCTGTTTACTCTGGTTCACACCTCCTACCTGCGGCTAATGCTGAGTTCAACTTACCTCAGAACTGGTCATTTTTCAACCATTGTGCCTTTCGAGCTACAAAGTGTAAAAAAACCCCAAAGCAAAACAAACAAACAAACAAACAAAAAAAACACTGGCGCCTCCATGTTCATCTTTTGTTGCTATCTGGCATATTTAGCATATATAGCTATCGGCTATCTATCTAGTAGCAATCTAGCCAGCTAACTGTGATGAGCGATGTGTAACCTTCTCAAAACAGCAAACTGTATCATCCGTTTTATAATATGTCTGTACATTGATAAAACCAAAGTAAATACTAGTATATACAGCTTAACTTGGTTCAAAGTAAAGAAGTGCTACTTTGTTTACTGTTGATGATGTGAGCAGCCATGTTGATTTGAAGTCACTTGCTGAAGTCGGGAAAGTTGAGAAAACCTTCCCTAGTTTCTGAGTAGGAATTCCAAGTTGAAGCAAGCTATAGTTACGGAGTTCTGAGTTTTAGTTGAACGCAGCTTAATGACGGAAATTCAGGCTTGAAGATGTCTGCTGTTGTTTAAAATACTTATATAGGCATGTGAAAAAATAAGTACACCCCAAGACTTCTTTTGGCATCAGAAGGTCTGCTCTCGGGCTGAATTCGCTGGAACGGCCAGTCCTGGACAAAGTGGCAGTTGTTTGAAATCTGCGCCATTTGTAGATGATTTTCCTTACAGTGGAATGATGTTTTTCAAATAATTTAGAGATCTTTTTAAATCCCTTGCCAGACCCACAGGCATCCACAACCTTTTTTCTGAAGGCCTTATAGATCTCTTTAGATCTTGGCATGGTGACACCACACACCTCAATAACACAGGGAACACCAGACACTAGATATGAGAGGGTTATAAATAAGACAGGTTCCACCTGCACTCGCTAAGCAGATTCTAATCACTTGCACCCAATCATGAACATCTGATTCTAATTTTATGGATTTTAAGGTGTGATAAATGTAGGGGTGCACTTACTTATTCCATGTGACTGTTGTTTTGTTAACTGAAATTGTGAAAATTGCTACAAAAGTGTATCGACTTTATTAATATGCGCTGTTTCAAAGAGGATCGAATGTTTGCTTGTCCGAATATGTCAAAAAAGCCAACAATTTCCATGGGGTGTACTTATTTTTTCACAAAACTGTATGTACTTCTTACAGATAACAGTGTGTCATACAGTGCTAGAACCATATGAGCAAGCCTATTTAAAACGCTTAACAACTCGATATGGTCTGGTTGTGTGTTGGTGTGTTGTCTATTTAGTCATGTACAGCTTTTTTTACTTAGTGTAAAACTAAAAAAAAAAAATAACTCTGGACAAAACCAAAGACATTTCTAATTGGCTACATTTGGGAGGTAGAGAACATTGTGCAAATTTTATTTTTGGCCAAACTGTACTTTAAAGTAAAGAAAGAGTCTGTATTTGCGCTGGAAGATAGAGAGAGATTACATTACCCTCCTCCTCTAAAGGTTAGACAAACTCATTATTCTCTTTTATTAGTAAGGCTGCAGGCTGTCCTGGGACCCCGTCATTAATCTCTTTAAGTGTGTGTGTGTGTGTGTGTGTGTGTGTGTGTGTGTGTGTGCATGTTTTATATCTTGTCGAGGACCAAATGTCCCCACAAGGATAGGAATATCTGAAAGTTTTGAACATGTGGGGACATTTGACTGGTCCCTAAAATATCCTCACAAGGATAGTAAAGCTGAGTGCATTTTACACTAATTTAAAAACTAAGGATCGCGTTACAGCTTTAATCACTCGCATTCAGTTGTTTGGTGGAAGTAGGAGTGTGCACACTCCACAAGAGTTCGCAAATGAAGCGTTCACCTGGAGATAACCTGCCAAAATTAATAAGAGAGACTTTGTGGCATTGTTACTATTTTTGATGAAAACAAGAAAAGAGAAATAAGAGGAAACTGTAGAGGAAATATGGGTTAGGTAGACATGTAGTGGAGAGGATTGACTGCTCTGCAAAGAGAACCAGAGGTACAGTGCTATTTTTACACTGTGCGCTGCCAGGAATCATGTTTTTTTTTTTTTTTGGTGTTTTGCAGCCACTTGGGTACGACATGACATGACAAATCATTTCTTATCAAAGCAAAATTATTGTTCTTATATATTGTCCTTGCCCTCCCACAAAATATATGATAAACAGGATTCAGGGATCTGCTGCGCATGACAGCAGATGAATTTGATTTCCTCTCGGACTCGAAATGATTCATCACAGAGAAAATCAAACATTCTTGAAAATATCAGAGGGCGGACTGATTGGGAGGGTTGTCGCAGACCCCCAAAATGATTCGGTGACTTGGAAATCGGGGCTAAAATGTGTCATGTGCACAAGGCTTAAGGAAAGCGCTCGTGTGTGTCCATTATTAGTATAGTCCACACTAATATAAATAAATACTTTATATACTCATAAAGTTTATAACTGGGCTCATAATAGTTCATAACAGACATTATTTATAAGTTTCGTAAATTCCTTAAAGCATTGTAAACATGTTACAGTTCATCATAAGGGTCTTTACCTTGTTATATGTAACTTTGGCAATACTTTTAGGTTCACCTTATAATAATTATTGCACGTTACTAAAGCACTATATGATATTCTTCAAGTTTATAAAATGTTTACAAGCACTTTAAGCAATTTGTAAAGAATTTCAAACAGTTATGATGATTTATGAGTTCAAGCCTCATAGAAACTATTAGGAAAATACCATTAAAATAAAATGCACAGTGTGTTACAGTGCACACACTATCATGGAGGTAAACACCCTCTATCTTGCAGCTCATATTTCTGTTGTTTCATTCTCCATGGGGCAAGCACCTCTTTAAAAAGCCAGAGATACAGAGTTCAGGTCAGGATGGATGGCCGGAGCATGGAGAAGAGGATGGGGGCAGACTTCAAAGTGTCAACAAAATTAAGTGTGTGTGTAAGAGAAGTGGTCAAATGGTAAAACATTTCAAGGGTGAGAATGGGTTTACACAGTGGACATAGGTTATGCTTAACTGTACTGTTTAGGCCAAAAAATATATAAGATTTGTTTATATATAAGATTTGTTTATAGAACTGATTATTAAGCTCTTTGTAATTCTGCAGTAATATATCACTTGATTACTATAATAGTTTACATTATTGCAATAGTCTCAATAGTACATATACTACAACATACAGTATCTCACAAAAGTGAGTACACCCCTCACATTTTTGTAAATATTTGATTATATCTTTTCATGTGACA
>JANDJT010000131.1:15329292-15349071 GCA_024331685.1 Stegophilus panzeri | reverse complement strand
GCAAAGTGTCATTTCTTCAGTGTTGTCACATGAAAAGATATAATCAAATATTTACAAAAGTGTGAGGGGTGTACTCAATTTTGTGAGATACTGTACAACATTCAATTCCAATTCAATTCAGTTTCATTTGTATAACATGCTTAACAGTAGATATTGTCACAAAACAGCTTTATAGAAATCCAGAATCCATGAAATAACTTAAGGAAGAAAAGAAAACCGCTACAAATGTACACTGTAAAGTCAGACATGACTAAGTGTGCTGAAATGATGTTCAGTATGAGTATACATCCTAGAATGAGCACAGGACAGTCTTTATGATTATAGCAGCAGTTCTTAGGAACAGTATTCAAGTGAAATTGTCCACTGAAGCAAAGATGACAATTAGACATAAACTGTTTTTGGGTATATAGATCTAATTGCACTATTGGCTTTGCTGTCTTTACGGTAGAAACCCCATTGTATCACTAGTTAAAAGTTAAAAGTTACTGATGATAACTTGTTGATTTGACCAGAAGGCAACCTTGTGTATAAATCTCTAGTATGGATGGAATAAACATTGATAATAAACATTTAATTTAATTGATATATGCTTGATAATGATTTTAATCCAATAGATTTTTAAAAATGATAATAGTTTGTCATTTCTTTAAACCAAATGGACAGTATCTTACCTCAAATCTATCCCCTGAGACACAGAAAACATAAGAGAAAGAGGAAACTAGGGCTTGAGTGAGTTTACATTCATCTTTGTTTCAGGAAAAATCCAATTTTATAAACACTGTTATAAAGAGGATTCAGTAATATATTAAGGTAGACAGGCTAGATTACTATATTAATTTACTTACAGCAATATACCTCCAACTATCACAGTGCAGTAATTATTTGTGGACAGTAGTGGCTCAGTCTTTAAAGGAAAAATCCACCGTTAACAACTTAGATTGATCTTTATAATTAATATGTGATCCAAGATTTATTTTGTAATTAAATGTGACTTTGAGTTGACTTTTCTAGTCTAAACTTCTTTCATCAACATGTTGGTGTATTTTTTTACTTTGGCTAATAGTTTCTTACATTACCCGCTATGCCATTCATGAGTGGAATTTAGCTCTTACTTCATCGCTACCTGAAAAGAGCAATGCAGCGGTGCTTTAGACCTTTCGTTTGTCTATTGTAGCTATCTCACTTCCTCAATTCTGTAGACTCTGCTCAAACAGATCTACTTTTAAAGCTTCCCCTTTCATGTCAATACCACTGTCAACACCAGTCTCATAAATCTCATAGATCGCTAACTAGCCGATCCAAGTCTCTTCTGTAAGTTAATGCAACTGCGTCATATTGCTGCATTGCATTCTGGGACGTTGTGTCTAACCTTTGCTGATTCCATTGAATTTCTCATTACTATGATATTGAACATTGCTGGAAAATGGTGAGTGAGTAAAGAAGATCTTGCTCTTTTGGTTTTATGAAATAACAGTGGAACCTGACTGTTACTGTATCACATGTTTGAGATCAGTGAAAGTGTCTCCTATTAAACACCAACTTTTACGTTTTACTTTTACAGTTACGTTGCTACGTTCTTCTTGCATTACAAGTGGCATGTGAATTTCAATACTTTTTATGCCAAGTGGTTGCACAAATTTGATTAATCTGCAGTCAGATTTATATTTAAGCTGATTTTACAATACTTTTTGGTTATGAGCAGCTTTATTATATTGAGAAGAGGTTACGTCTAGCTAGTCATTTCAACTGTAATCATGTTTTGTTTACATTGAATTAATTGTGCTTGGTTGGTAGGCCAAATAATTCCTGATAATAATTTTCTGGAATTTGTGAAACGAATGCAATGAACTAATGTGTGAGCATTAACCTTTATGAACCTGGATGAGGCAGAAGAAGAAGAGCTGGCATCTTCTCATAATGGATTAATGATTGAAAACATTAAGAGTTTGAGAATGTATTGTAATCCCATGTTCCAGTTCTTGTGCTCTCTCATACATATAACTGATGATAGTGCGAGAAATGTGGGGGGCCTGTGGATCGGCTTCATTTACACGCATCTGTTCACACACACATGGCTGCAATTATCCAACAATTTGTATTTATCATTGTACAAACAAACATGCATGCACACACTCGCACACATACACGCACAGGCCATATTGTTCTGACTTAGTTAGTCGCTGTTACGAAATCCTGACCTGTGTCACATTCTTGTGTTGTCAAAAGCAGACACCTTTCTAATAGCAACCCTCACATTAAAAACTATTACAGGCGAGACAGTTCAAGGTTATAGTAACTCTATACATACTCTATATATACATCTGTCTTTTTATGGTGGATTAAGTGGAACTAAAAGCTTAAGTAATGAAAGAAATACAAGCATTGTCCATCAGCGGCCTGTCATTAAAGCATAAATCCTCAGAGCATATTGACCATAAAGCTAAGCTCTTTTTGCTAGTTTAAGCCCTACAGTTAGCTACTGTATTCCCACAGCCCATTTCTAATCATCATTCATGCATTCACTGTGAAGAAACACAACTCTGTGACTCATAAGTCAATTTCTGATTGGTCGAGCAGCAGGAGTGATGAAATTGGGATCGCAACCAAAATTCACTTGGACTGCTGTGCTAATAAATGTCACAGGATAGTGACACATCATTCTAAATATCTTTCCAGTTCTGCTCTACAGGGCAAGCAGTAGGATTTTTCCATTATTTTGGCAAAGATCTGAATTTTAGGATTGCCTTGAATCAATTTTGAATAGCTTTTTATCCATAGAGACTGATTATGCATTTGATGGACTCAACAAATGGATGGAGGGATAATTGACAGAAAAAAAAAATATTGTCTTACCTTGCCAGTAGAAGCTCCCTGGTCCTCCTAGTACTAATGTCCCGTCCTGAGGACATACAAGGAAAAAAAATGAAGAAATGTAAATAGCAGAATGAAAAAATCTGAATGAGGTAAGCAATATTCAACCTATATTTTATTAAACGTGTCAAGAAAATATAGATTTTAAATCCATAAATCCATTATGAAAATATATTTCCAGATTTTATAAAACTACACTGGACATTGTTCAAGAAAGTAATTTACAAGCCTTCACATGGCTGAAAAGAAAACTGTTCTCAAAGTGCTTCATACTGCACAACCCGGCGTGTGGGAAATGCATTAATATTGTTAGAGCTCTGCATGGTTAAGTTTAATAAATGCATCACTGATTATAATGGTAGAGCAAGTATCAAAATGAACACTCTATCTACAGTATGTGATTGTGTAACTTTACAATGCTTGTGTATGCATGAGTGTACACAATCAGATATTTGGTTATAATTAACCCTTTAAACCCCCTATACTCAGATACTCCTCACACTCTTATAACTACAGACAATAGTGTTGGGTTCAAAACCCAAGACCAAGTCCATAGCCAGTGGAGTCCGAGCCAAGACTGAGTATGGGATTATCATTTTGTACAAATAAGTACACAGGACATACAGTACATATGACATGTTAAGGATAACCCAATCTTCTAGCAAGTGCTGCAGTGTAATCCGACTTAATATCATTTCTACATAAAGCATACATTTTTTTTTACATAAAGCATAATTGCTAGGTTTTTGTTTTGTTAAAAGGAATGCAACTGGAAGCAGTATAGCACATGTAAAGATTTGCAAATCAAAGCACATTTCCTTTGATTTAAGCACACAGCAGGTAAATAAAATGCATTAAAATACAAGACGCCGTTTTGCCTCATACAACTTTCCTGAGACCAAATACAGCTGTGCATTACTAATACTTGTATGATACTATTTTGAACGTAGGAATTTTGAAACATAGTCAGTCAAGACCGAGACAAAGCAGAGTAAAATTCCACCCGGGTATATGATAAGACCGAGACCACTGATTTGTAGTCTCAAGACTGGTCTCAAAATCAAGACAGGCTCAAGTACCATAACACTAGTAACTTCACTATTAGTTTCATTGTAGTTATTGAATAAGTTATGTTATATGACAGCGATGTTGAATTCTCACTTCTGATTGGTCAGAAGGTGTGTATATTCTGGTATATACATACACGCAGGTATGTTGTATGGAGGATACTCCACATAAATAGAGTAAAAACCATGTGGAACTGTTGATATTGTGATGTTTTCTATGAGGAGATGTTTATTTAACGTTTTTGGAAGGAATCTCCAGTAGAAGCACTATAAGTTCTCTTATTTATAATTTCTCTGTAATGTGTAATCTACATTCGTTTTCTCTTATTAAATCAAACAGAGGAAAATAGAGAGGCTGGGGAGGAAACAACTGCTTTATAGCTGCTATAACATAAGTGATAACAGGAAGTAACTTGCTTCATGGACGTTCCACATTACAAGTAACTAGAAATGGATAAAAAGTACAATGTGTCATTCTTTAATGAATGAAACATTGTAAACATTGGTAACTTGCTGTGATATAAGTAATAAATCACTCCAGGGGGTATTTCTAGGAAAATATTTAAATGAAAATAATCCATTTCAGGGTGGTAATGGAATCACACCACCCCATTATTATTTAGTTTTGTACTCTTTACATAGTTACTGAATAATAAAGTTTTACATGAAAAGAGCCGAAGACCACATCGGGTTCCACTTCCATCAGTGAAGAACAGGAATCTGAATCTACAGTGGGCACAGGCTCAAGAAATCTGTATAGATAAATATTGGAAAAACGTCATCTGATCTTGAATTCTGCTGCGACTTGCCAAGAGTAAGAATCCATGGACCTGTACAGCCTTGTGTTCAAAGTTCAGGATGGTGGCGGTGGTGTTATTTTGTGAGGAATGTTTTCTTGCATTGCATTGGGCCCCTTAATACCAATCGAGCATGCCACAGTCTATTGTTTACTGTATGTGTGTGTACAGACTGTGTAGCATCTGAGTACATGCTCCTGGACAACTCCCTACATCTCCAAAGTGTCCAACTGTCCTAACTGGTAAATTGATTCACCTCAACAATCTCATTTGAAATAAGTCAAAAAAGTGTATGTGTTTTATGAGAAAATAGTGTTTTAAGGCTTCGTACAGCCCATCTGGGTGTCCCAGCTGCTAATTTGGGGTGAAGGATGGGGCAAATGCATTGACATTACTTATGTGTGAAGGTTAAAATGATGTGTGTGTGCATCTGGACTATGTTAGCGCTGACACACACTGATGACAGACTAACAGGAGAGTGAATAAATATGTATCACTGAGGACAGGAAGAGAGACGTACAATTTGTCTACATACGCACGAAAGAAAATACAGTTATATTAAGAAAAGGGAGATTGCAAGGGCAAGAGAAAGACATTGAAAGGAGGCCTCTTCCTGCTTTAGGAAGAGGTCAGAGGTCAGAATGATTTATCCATCTCTCTCTCCTGCTTTTTTTTTCTTTTGCTCCTTAACCCTTTTCAATACACTTCTTATATTGTTCTCATGACACAGAGAGGATGCAGCAAGGAAGAGATGGGAGGAAAGAAGGGATAAAGCTGACTTTCTCAATAAAGAGATATAATTTATATACTCTCGGAGCGAAATTGTGAGCTTTTATAGATGGGGACGGAGTGTAAATAGGTTTGGTAGCAGACTAGATCTGATACGCTGCTGCTACTTGCTCTGATAGTCATATACAGACATAAAAAGAAGAGAAGCATGCTCCTGCTGCAAAGGATAGTGGCGCGTATAGGTTATAATTTGGTTGGGATTATAAACGTTACATGGGCGGAGAAGCGGGGCTGTTGTGTGGCGTCGAGGAAGCCAATCAGTGCTCAGACAGAGTTTCATGGCTGAACTGGGCATTTATATCATTTATAGGTTTATTCAGGTGTACCATATGAAGGGGATGATTGTCTGATGATCCTATAGCTTCTTTTGACCAAAATGGGCTCGAGTAAGTTGTCTGTTATATTGTTTTTTATTAGCTTGCTACATTTAACAATGGGAATATCCTCTGGCAATCAACAAACATAAATATAAGGCTTAATTAATTTTTTTTTTAATCTTGCATACTATTTTGCTACACACTCAAATGTATTTACTTTTTCTTCATAAAAAAAGAGTACATACTTTTAGTGCATAGTATAAGTAGGTGAAATGAGATGCAGGAAAAGACTTAGCACTTTCTGGTTTCTCAGTAACATGGCAAGCTACTTTAACTGTCTTCTTAACTTATTCAAAAAAGAGCGCCTGGTGAGAGAATGACTGTTTATAGTTGTTATAAAGTTCCACAACATTAAATGTAACTATAAACAGTTAAACTTCTGAAGTGTCATTCATTAATAAATGTAAAATTGTAATCAGTGGCAAATTGCTGTGGTATGAGAGGAATAAAACACTTCAGGACATGCTATTATAGGGAAATAATCAACTTCAAGGTGGTAACTCATAGTCGCTTAGAATTATTCTTCCCTACTAGTCTGTGTAATTCCTTCC
Source organism: Stegophilus panzeri (assembly GCA_024331685.1). Classification (NCBI taxonomy): domain Eukaryota; kingdom Metazoa; phylum Chordata; class Actinopteri; order Siluriformes; family Trichomycteridae; genus Stegophilus; species Stegophilus panzeri. The sequence continues at coordinate 15,342,619 of JANDJT010000131.1, read as the reverse complement.
CATTTGCTCCCAGCTTTATAGCTTCTTCTCTTGTTAGCGTTCTAGTTTTGATCTTGGCCCTTTATTTTATTCAGCTATGGATTTGCCCTCATGTGTAATGTTTTCTGAAGTGTTCAAAATAATATCATTTGTGTTGAATATTGCAGTATATCATATAAAATCTTATCAGCACATGCCTTACATACACAAAGTGGAGTAATGACAGAGCAGTTACCTTAGTGAATTCCACACTGAAGCCGGCCTGACAGAAGCCCTGTCCTTCAGGGTCCGGATTATCTGCACCAAAAAATCATCATTAGTTTTACATAATGCAGTAGCAAGTCGTAGTAATAATTTCACCAGACATCCGAGGAGCTTAATTAGTTCCTCTATTCTTAACCATGTTATAAGCCTATAACATCATTTTAAGTTCCTGAAAGGTTGATTAAAGCACAGTCAAGGGCCAGCTGGTATAAATGGGCTAGAAGCTTATAGAAGATGTTATAAGGGTCAAAAAAACGTTATGGAACGATATCGTAAAATCTCAGAATTGTCAAACTGAACCATATAATTCTAAGGTCATGATATTTATTGCTTCAGTTTCTGCATTTCAGTGTAATAATGGTGCTATTCAAATAAATGTTTATATGGTACAAAAAAAACAAGCTGGTACTAAATTTATTGTAAAAAAAAAAAAAAAAGGTAAATCGCAGTCAATGAGTTTATGCAATAATATAATTCACAGAAGATGATGACATTTGTCTTGAAATAACCCCCATACTTTGTAGGTATTTTACTGCTAAGCGAGCTGCCAAGCGTGTGAATATCATAAACCTAGCAGAGCTGGTGAAGTTAAACACTGAGCTCTTTGCCTTGGTGCTGTTGCTGTAACAACCTGCCAGGCAGCCACTTCACAGTGTTTATCAGAGAGTCAAGAGGACTTAATAGTCATTAGAGGCTTATATATCATCCATTAATTCCCTTTCTGAAGTCATTACAGATGTATACTCGCAAGCAAACACCGCTCTGCTAGGACTGAGTAGCTGCTAAAGGAATTATACTGACAGATCCGTTCTTTATGAAGTGGGTGAGTCTTTAAGTAAGCTCCCAGAGCATCACACAGAAATACTGCTTCATGTAGTCGAAGCGTGTGTGGTGTGATGATTCCCGAATCAAAGCATTAAATTTTAACTCAGATTTTTGCTTTTGAAATGGCTTAACAGTAAAATTGTTATCAAAGTGGCAACTGAAACGCCTCACTATTAATGGAAACGTGGCTAATACTCCAGCTAGCTAGGATGTGCCACTTTATTTAATCAATACAGCCAATGTAATGGAAAACCTATGACGAAAACAAGACGAAACTATGACGAATATCAATATTTACCTCAGACGTGTTGGGAAATTAGTATGAAAAGCTAAATTTGTTTAGCTAAATTTAGTGTAACTACACTTAGCGTTGACTTCTAACTACACTTCTGTGATACTGAAAAACATCAACAACTTGTGAACATATTGCTATCAGGAACTGAATTCCACAAGAGCATTCAACAGTGCTGTGGTATAAATATTACTTTTCAGGACATTGGGCCATCATATTCTTAACATATCGCTTTCATATTTCTAGAAAACATTTATCAACACCAATCATACTGAGAGTATTATATTACAACAACCACTGGTGTTACAGTATCCAGATAAAACTACATAAGTCCTAGCCATTATTTGTAAATTAGCCCATTACATCAATTTTGACCAATTCTTTCTTTCTTTCTTTAATAACATCTTTAAAAATAATAGTTTTAATGATTTTTGCCCTTTATGTAATAGCATTGCTTTGCTGGTGGGTGTGTCATTATATGTCTTCAAATACCATGACAATATCACCATATCACCCCTAATCTTCTCAACCCATCAAAGCACAGGAGCCGGCAGGAAATTACATCTAAACAAACACTGTGTACTGCTTTGATCGCTGTTTATTGACAGGCACAAAACTGCCTTGGCATCAGGCCTAGTGATATGGTATGAGAACCAGTATGAGTGTGTGGGTTTATTGTGGCTTCTAAGAGTTATACCACAAATGGCAAACTTGTACATTGGAAGTATGTCACATGCGAGTTTAAATGTCTCATGATTCATTTGGAGGATGTTCCATTTATAAGGAATATTCATGGATGCTTTATGAACAGCTTTATGCAGGAAAATAGTCATTTGCCAATTCCCAATCGCTAGAAAGCTCACGTCTATCACACGACAGCTACAAACTGGGGAAGGTGAAGGCTAACACATGCTTCCTCCAAGACACGTGAAGGCACCGCATCTTTTTGAACTGCTGCACATGCTAGCCCACAGGATGACTGAACACACTCAGAGGAAATGCATGAGCTCACAGGTGTCCACGACTGGTTAATGTCGCTCTTACTGACAATAAGGTGAACGCCTTTCTGTTGAGAAATATCAGCTGATTTTTTTGGAATCGCTAAGCCACATGAAACATATACCTGCATTTCAGTAAATACATTCAAATTACATAAATTAATACATGATATTTTATTACATTTACTTTCATTTAAATAAAACTACTCAAAATACGTTCATGCGTCTAAGTAAATTTAAATAAAAGAACATGAGAGTGTATGTATACATAATTTTATTATATTTATTTATTTATTTATATAAGTTAAGGTTTTATCTATCTAGCTATTTGATTATTTATTTAGTTCGTTATTTAGTTCGTTATTTAGTTGTTTATTTGTTGATTTATTTATTTATTATGCATTTTTCAAACTGTCTAGTTTTTCCCTACACTTCAATATTATAGACTATTTTGTGTAAATTCATGAAATATAATCGCAACTAAATCCATTTCCTTTCTAGATTGTAATACTACAAAATGTGGAAACATTCAAAGGGGGTGAATACTTATGCAAGACACTGTATACACAGTGTGTGTGTGTGTCCGACTCACTTGTTCTGCAAGGTGAATACTCTGCATAGGCACTGAAGTTCTGCACAGCAACATAGCACGTGCCCACTGGATCCATCTCACCGCTGATCTTTACTGTTCGCCAGTGATACAGAGGCGCACAGGCCTGCAGACGCAGACACACACCCACCCACACACACACACACACACACACACACACACACAAACACACACACACACACACACACACCAGGGCTATTTTACTATGAAAAGAATGCAAAATAGAAGCATTTTCACTGTTTAACAATAATTCTGGCGGACATAGAGAGAAAAAGATAAATTTCTGTCTGGGGAATTATATTCACGTTTGCTCTGACTGCATTTTTTTTATCTGAGAAAACAGAAATGCGTAGTTTTCAGATGTCTACTGATGCACTACTGTAGCAAAGGGTCAAAAAAAGTAAATGCTATGGTGTTGGCACCCTGCAATATTTATTTATTTTTAAATCTCTTTTTGTCTATTTTTAGAAATAGACACATAATCACCCTAGACAGCTTAATTGACAAAGGCCAGCCATGTTTTATCGCTCTCATATATCTTGATAAAATGTGCTAAACCTACACTATACAATAAAAATATTCCCTTTCTGTACTGTATTTTATAAACCATGCTTCCATCTTTTCTGCTCTCTTTGGCAGGTTGTATTCCACGTCTATCCTACAGCATGAACACCTCCTTGTTTCTAATCATGTCTCCGTAATATCACATATGGCATTACAAATATTCTCCCACATAAAACTGTCACTGTAATCTGAACAAGGCTATTTACCTAGCGATGGATTTAATAACTGGTATATCAACCACGTGCTTACATTGCCAAGAAACCCTCAACAGCTTGAAGATAGAGCAGCGTTTCCCCACTCCGTAAATCTTCTTTTCTTCTTCATAACTGTGCAACTATGCATATCTTAGGCACGATTTAACATCCAACCACATGTGCCTTAATCTCACAAACCACCAGCTTTCGAATGCGTATTGATGGAACGGAAAACACAAAGTCTAACCAGTTTCCATCTAAGGAGAAGTAAAGTAATTCATTGCCTATTAGCATGACTGATGGAGCCTCGTTAGGGCCATTAATAGGGCTAGATCTTTCAGGAACACTCACCACTACTTTACCCCTGTGTGTCCGTACAGTAGCTCCAAACCACTGGTGGGATTTGAACTCCAACGGCTCCCGTGTCCCATTCACCTTAACCATCCTGTTATCTGGGAAAGAGAAAGAGATTATGAGTGTGTAAAATGAACAAATAAATAAAGAATTGATATAAAACTGGAAAAAAAACCCCACAATGCATACATACTGTATATTTATTAGTATATCTCCACTACTAATAAATATACAGTATCTTATGTTAGATTTAGACCGTGATTATAGCTTTTTTTTTTTTAAATAGTCTTCTAAGATTATTACTATACTATATAAAATTCTGTAACAAACTCTACAATAACATGTTCTCCATGCTAAATTACAGCATATTATAAAGATCTAACGATAAACCTGCGATTAAAGAAAATAACTATATCCGGAGTTTGGGCAGAAAATGGAGTCGCATAAACTGAAACAATTCCTCTGTACAATAGTGGCAATGTTGTGTCTAGAGATAATGTTTTAAAACATGATGAAAAGAAGTGTTGAGTCGTTTGTAACTGAAATGCCCCATTCTTCAAAGTGAGCTTGATGTAATAAGACATTTTTTTGACCCTGTCCATTACCATGCATTGTAGCTTTTCAACTCACTATACAAGGGGTTATAATATATTAGGCTGGTAACATTATATTAATTAATGTGAGTAAGTCAGTATTTAAAATGATTGCTTGCTCAAACATTTGTAGCTTGCTGAGATAGGCTCACAGTACATTATGGTCCGTTGTCTGCACCATATGACTACAACACAGAAATAATGACTACCAAGAACTCATGCCTGAACAGATTCTATGCATTCTAGCCTTTGGAATGTTTCTTAATAGTAAGAACACTAAGGACAAAATATTTTGGACAATTTTGGGCATTTAACAGAAAAGTCCTCATTTCATAACAATTCCTATAAAAATGCAATTTTTTTCTATTCGCCAAATTACTGTACATTAATGAAAGATTGTTGTTAACCATAGAGTCTCTGGATAAGTGTATGTATGTGTGTGTGTGTGTGTGTGTGTGTGTATGTTTGTGTGTGTGTGTGTGTGTCTGTAGGGGGTTCAGTGTGTTCCGCGACAGACCTCGGGTCACACAGATGGCTCTAGTTAAAGTCGAGTATGGCACAGTCCACACTTCATTAAAATGCAAGAACATTAATCTTTCATCTGTCTCCTCTTCCTCCCGCGGTCCTCCTATTACACTGTCCCTTACATTAACTCAAATCTGTCCTGAGAAAACGTCTGAGTCAGTATAATGCAATATTGCATGATATGATGATATATCTCCTTCTCTGCTTATGGATGGGTAATAAGGGCTAATCAGATGAATTAAATGATGGATGGATGGATGGATGACATATTAAATACTAATTGTCCATGTATTACTCATTAGTCACAAAACACAGCATATAGGATTTAGACTACCTCCACTATGACTTTACCCACATCCAGACTTACGTAAGCCGAGTAATAAAACATGACAGGCCATGCACTCAAATAATCAACGATGAGAATCGTAATTACCGTTACTACTCAAACGTTGATTAGTTAACTACTAGGAACGTCTCAAAGTTTTTATTCTTCTTATGCCACCGTGATTTGTCAATAATTACATTTTTATTTTAAATTTATTAATCAATGACGAACCACACTTTTATAGTTTTATCCATTTCTATTTAATGTTATGAAACATCCATGAGACAAGTTTCTGTTAGCACTTATATTATTGCAGCTATAAACATTCGTTCCCTCACCAGCCTCTCATTTTCTCTTTCTACTAAAGTTATTAATACAAAAACAAAACGGTTATATTACTGAGAAAATGCAAGTGCAATGTCCTCTGAAGACTGTTACAAAGCAGAGACACTGGAGACTCCTTCAGTAAATGTTAAACATCTCCGTATAGAAAGCTACACAGTATCAACGGTTAGACTTTTTACTGTGTTAAATAACAGTGCTTTTTAATCCATTTAATATCAGGCTTATTATGCGAAACGTCCACCATACAAGTCCATGTGAATGAGTTGTTACTAGAGAAACGATAATGAGCGCAACACTATCAACATGTGATTTGAATTACAGCCGGAACTACTTTCAGGGCTGCTAGTACAAAATGAATAAACATTTACTGACCAGCCAGTATTGAAAATTTAACAACACTGTGGTATAAAGTCCACTAATGATATCCTATAGTGCTTACTGCTTCATGCTTGGCTCAGTCTATTGCTGGAAATGCTCTTCAATTTGACCAATACATCATGAAAACGTAGGAAACGTTCCTCAATGACCGTAATGGTCATTGCATGTAGAAATGTCTGGCTGAAATTGCATTAAAAACTACACTAAACTACACTAGTCGAGTCCTGAAACCACCAAACATTCCAAAAAATTTAAAAAATCAAGGCTGTCATCCAACACAGACAAGAAACATGCATCCCAAACATCCCAATACCTCATGTGTTAATTAAACCCATTCTGCTGGTTTCTCCTCAACAAACTGCATAAACAAACAGCAGGGGCTCATTTAAGAGTTCAGTGCTCAGTGACCTGTTTTACTACACACTCCAAAATACAAGCCAAACAATGTCAGCTGCTTTTAAAAGCTGGAGGACTCCGCTGTTATTATCATCTTGTAGTGCTGGAATAATGGGACCCGACAATTTCATTAATACCTTTAAATAAACCAGAGTGAAATGTGTTAAGTATCAAACTTATTGGAGTCCATACATGTAGATCTTCTTAGTATTAGAGTAATGTCTGGAAGCATTCACAGTGCATCCGTTTAACTGTGTTCAACAGGTTATGAGAGACAAGAACTAATTCTAGATTAGTACTCGAAAGGGCTTTTTTCCCCCCACATGGTCTCCTTTTTTTTTTTTTAATCCCTGTCCTGTATGAAAAGTCAGAATTTCCACTCAGCATAGCTTTTCTCTTGTGTATTAAACACAGTGGACTGAGCTGTTTATTGATGTATATCTAGGGGTGGAGTTTAAAAAAAATGTTTTTAAATGATGTTTAAAATCAAAATGTGAGCAAGTCGAAAATTAGCTAGCTAGTTATCATACTTATCATACTCGCATGCTTGCTAGCTAACGTTGTACTCCCTCACATTTACACTCATTTCCTTCATTCGGGGCAACTAATTTTGCTAAATTAGCTAGCAAAAAAAACCATTCTGGACTTTTTTGACCAGCATTTTTTTTTTTTTTTCAAATTTCAGTGTGTGGATCTTCTTGCTAAAACTTTGTGACATGGACAACAACATTGGGGGGTGGGGGGAACAGAAGGACCCTGGATGTCAAACATCTATAGTACCTGCAGTGACAGCAAGAACTAATATAGCAGAACCATGACTGGATACTGACCTTATACAAATTATACAAATATCTCCATGCTGGTATTTAACTCAGATTTGGGTGCTTGTGATTTGCAGTATGGAGAATACATCAGTTTTATGAAACTAGGACACAACCTTTCCCATGTATCTGCTGATAGGAATATACATAACACACATTATATTGTTAGTGTAGACACTTCAAACCTGTTTTAATTAGAATTCATATTTATGTTTGCAGTTTGCCCATCCGAAGCCACTCCCATACTTATATTTACCAAATTAACGCAACAAATGTAACTTGTGCATACATCTAACACACTCTTTTCAATACAAGAACAAACCATATAAGTCATAGTTGGGTTACTAGCTAAACCAAGAAGCTAGCAAGCAATTACATGTAAACAAATCTGTGATTTCATGATTGGGATGCCGTTTGTGTCCCATTGATATTACATTTATAACTGTATAAATGTAAAGTAACGGTTATTTCCAAAGATGATTTTCAAAGATATTGTGATATTAAGTGGTGAGGTTCCTGAACCTACACTCTTTGAATCATAGATACATCATTTAAATGTTGTTAATATCCTCATACTATTAGCATGGTTTCTATTTAACTACATTATGTGTAATGAATGTTTAAAAAAAACACACACACACAATCCTGTTACTTTTAATCCTGTTAGTCATTTAAGAGCAAAATGTAACTATAGAATCATCTAAACGTCAAATGCGCTAGAGATGATGACGTACATTGAAAGTATTGTGCCCCAAGAGCTGAGGTTCCTTTATGGTTGGAATGCAACCCATTTAATGGCCTAGCAATTTTTTAGAAATACAAAACCTTGATATCATCAACAATGGTGAGTTAGTAGAAATTATCATAAATTTAATATCAGCACATGCCTAAAGACATTACAAATGTGGAAATGATGAAGAGTGAGTTTTCCTCTTAAACTCAAAGCAGTGGAATGTGTCTGGTGTAACTCTAGAAGATCCAGATACATCACTTTGTAAGTCTCTCTCTCTCTCTCTCTCTCTCTCTCTCTCTCTCTCTCTCTCTCGCTGTGTGTGTGCACACCAAACAAGTGACTTCATCAGGTATGTGGTAGTTTACAGTGTATCAAATGAATTTAGTTCGCTTTGTCTTTAACGCATTGGTCATTTATCAAAGTTGACCAAAGATGTAAATTTCCCCCGAACGACGTCTGAATGCCATGGTGGGATCAGGGGTCACGACAACGTGACTAATGAATCTGATAATGTGTGTGCATGCACTCTGAGTTGGCTAAGCAGAAAGGCCTGAGGTGGTGGGGGTGTCTAAAGTGTTTCTCGGTGTCTAATAAAAAGCAGACACCTCTCCATATGAGCCAACCTTGTTGGCTGAGTTCCACTAATTCCCCAAGTGTTTTTTTAAACATCATGTCCCCTTGCTGTCTTCCTGTCTGTCTCTTTTTCCCACCTCTTCAATTCTATCCCCCATCTAAATAACATACCAGTACTTCTTTCATGTCGGTGTATAGACCTATAACTCCAGCTTATTACCTGTAAACAGGTACAGGCTTTTTCTTCCACACACAAAACAGAAACTATTTAATTGGGGGTGCAAAAAAACTGCATGCACTGAAAGTGGCAAAAGCTTTGACTGAAAAAGTCATTGTCTGCATTTTTAAGGATAAATGTAATAATGTATTAAATTTGATAATTAATTGTAACCATATAGAGAATTAGAAATTGGAGTTAAAAGGATGTTCTATCCTCTTCCACATCAGTCAGTGCTTTCAAACAGTGTCAACTTGTTCAATCCAGATTATCACTTGTGAATGGCTGTTACTCACTTTGAGCCAAAAAACCCTCCATCTGTTTCTACAACAGTCGTTAACAATATTGGATTATCATACTTGTAATTGCTAAAATATTGTTGTAATTGTACAATTGTTACAGTGGTGGTCTGCCTACAAAGATCATGTTTGGTATAGATGATGTAGACAAAGTATAAAATGTTTAAATTATCTTAAAAAAGAAAAAGAAAGATATTAATAACAAGAAATTTACAGACCCAGCTGAATTAATGAGCAACTATTTCTCCACAGATGTTAGCATGAACAGAGATCAGTTGAGTACAGAGACGACAATGAGGCTCAGGTTTAAATGCCAGAGAGACTTTTACCTCAAGTGATGACACAGAGACTGATGTGGTGTGGAAAATTACCAGCTTTGTTGATAAATATGTTAACTCTTTAGACCCCTTTAGTGGTTTTACTTAAAACAAGAAAACAATCTAGCGAGTTTTAAGTGGAAGGTGGGGACTGTCCTGCACTTGATACAGCTCTCAAGCTCACATCACAGCTACTGATTATGTGAGTTGAAAAAGCAGGTTTGGTCAACTTAGCAATAGCGTGCAGAGCCTGACTGAGTTGTACAAGCTGATGTTCCCTATGACCAATCACTGATCACCATTGTTTCTCAATAACCAATCACTGATCACAGTTGTTTCGCAATGACCTATGACTAATCACCCCTGTTTTACACTGACCAATCACTCATCACCACTGTGTCGCAATGACCAATCACTGATCACCATTGTTTCACAATGACCAATCACTGATACCACTGTTTTGCAACGACTAATCACTGATCACCATTATTTCATGATAATGAATCCCTGATCACCGTTGTTCCCCAATGACTAATCACCACTTTTTCACAATGACCAATCACTGATCACCATTGTTTCACAAGAAGAAATCACTGATCATCTCTGTTTTGCAATGACCAACTGGTTATCACCATCCTTCCCCAATGACCAACCACTGATCACCCGTTTGCAATGACCAATCACTCATAACCATTGTTTCTCAATGACCAGTCATTGATACCACTGTTTTGCAATGACCAATCACTGATCACCCCTGTTTCACAATGTCAATTAACAATCACTGATCACCCCTGTTTCACAATGTCAATTAACAATCACTGATCACCACTGTTTTGCAATGAAAAATCACTGCTCGCCATTGTTTCATCGACCTATTGTTTTTTCCAACAGCACACTTCTTTGGTCTTTGCTTTAAACTCTATTCTTGACTACATTTACAAGTACTAAAAGTGAGTTATTCCATCCGTTACCTTTTCGTTTATGTCTAACTACCAACCACTCAGCACCACTGCTTCTTTTTGTCTACATTATTCAGGAGCTATGCGGCAGTGACACTACCTGCTGTAAGATCATGATCATAAGGAGTCAGTTAATATGCAGGTTAGTTTGTGGTGACTTTTTGAACATGCATTAGCTACTTTACCCTGAAAAGTAGCTAACATTTATGCTGTTTCACACAGAGTAAAAATCTAGTAGACCCACACTGACATTAAAGTTTTATTTATTTATTTATTTTTTTTAATCTCTGCTGATTAAATCATCTTTAGCAGTTTCCTTCAATTTAGGATGAGGAAACTAGATTTTTGGATGATAAGACATGGCAGAGACAATCTTCAGAGTTCTTCAGTGTAGACAGGGCAACACCAACCCTACCACTACAACAACTCACATTTACCGGCACAATACGTCTGACAGGTCACATGCATAGAAAGCAGCTCAGAAACCGCAAACAGCATTTGGCCTACAGCGATCCTGGCATCTGCTTCCCACATGACAAGCGCAATTTAAACATGACCTCACAGTTCCTTCAGCGCTTAAGCCGTTCTTTCATGGAACCTTGCGTTTCCAAAATGCCATTGCGTTTGACTCCATTGCGTTTTCACTGCGTAAAACCTACAGTCATAATGCATCGCATAATTCGAGCCGAAGAGTAAATATAAATAGTGAAAGCATCGTGTTCGGGAATATGCGCGCGGGACCCCTTATGCGTCAGGATGTCAATTTCGCCAGATTTAAAGTTACGCGTCTTTCTCGGGCAGCGCGTGGTAATTACTCTGCTCCCCCGGTTTAAACCAAACCATATGCGAGGAAATCAACTCAGTTTTGGATGTGGGTTTTGATCTTTTTATTGTCGGAGCCGGAAAGTGTATAAACTAAGCCTCACACACAAAAAAAACAGGAGGATTGAATGAAAACAAACGTTAATTTTATATGTGCGTATTAAATTCTATGGGGAAGTGTGACTATGGATGTGGACTCTATTGCATCCTCCTTGATCTATGAACTAAATACGTGCATGCATGCATGCATTAAGTAGTCTACGAGTTGCAATACAAGAAACATGACATCGTGTCCTTCCTTGGTGATAAAAAAAAAAAAAAGAAAAGATCATAATTGTGTACCCACTTGCTTTATCGAAAGGGATCTCGCGGCATGAGCCCTGCTCAGATGGGGGCCAGGAGCAGTAATAAACCGCACCGCCCTCCACAATCCCGGGCTGGGTGGTGTTGGCTTTGGGAGCCCCGACCAGCACTGACACACTGCAGAGAGAGAGAGAGGGAGAGAAAGAGAGAGGTACCATTAAACTGCACCCACTTAGACCAGCATCCAGCATGCAACACCAACTGCACGTTCACTTAAGACTATAAATGCTAGACAGAAAGCAGGATACACGACTCTGAAGTCAGGAATAAAGTGTTACTGCATCTCTGCCACACAGTGCTTTGTAGTAAACAAATGATGCATCCAGGTCAGGCAGAACTGACATTCTTGATTTGAATGCTCTATGCTTAATTTCAGTGTTTAACCCTAGGTGCATGATGCATCGTGATGCATGCATCTTAACTAAGTCGAGGTACTATACAATTGTAATGTAAAGGTCTGTGTAACTCACGCGCTCCTGTCCTGCGTCGGATGGTAAAAGTCCACGGAGTATCCAAAGTAGCTCCCAGCGGGTCCACTGTACACAGCGGGATTCTCCAAATCCAAGTTGAAAGCAAGGATTCCGCAAAGAAAATCAGACAAGATTAGACTAACCGAGATTAGACAAGAAAGCTTGCGGAAAGACGCTCGAGCCTCACGCGCCAGCATCGCTGCACTCCTGGTGTCAAGCACAAACTTTTATTCGTAACCAATAAGCGAATGCAGTGTGCACAATTCCGCAGCTTGTCCCGTTATTTTCACCAAGTTCGACTGTCAAAGTCCCTGCGCGTGCTCCATGCGTTCCGTTTCATTCAGCTGCACGCGCCTTTCCCGCCGGACTGTGTGTGTGTGTGTGCTCGCGCTGTCCGCGCGCACACCATTATAACGAGCTGCGCGCCCGGGCTCCTACACCACATCACACAGCACGAGCCCTCAATACGTCATCCGGCCAAGTCCTTATACGGAAACAGGCCACTTGTGAAAAACGCGCGCGAGTGAGGTGAGAATTTGATTAAATAAACATTATTAGTGTGGACCGAGAACTACTTTATACTTTTACCTTTTAAAAATGTACATGGAAAAATCAGATTTGTCTGCATAATGTTTATTTTGTTTGTCCACAATCAGTATAAAAAAATATATTTTTCTGTTAATATTTTCCAGAGTGTACACAAATTGTGGTGGAAGATTGCCCAAGTGTTATTTCGACATAATATTTCGTTATTTTGACTTTTAATTTCAGGACATATTGTGATTTCGACTTAGTATGTCATTATGTCATTATAGTTATAACTTAATATACAGTATCATCAATTCATCTTAACAACTCGTTATTTTGACATATTTTAACTTTATTTCATAATTTTAACTTTAAATTTAATTGTCCACAAGCGATCAATAAGATACATTTTTTGGAAGCTCAACATGGCAGTACAAGTTGAAGTGCCATGTCTTCACCTCAACTTCATATCTCATTATTTCGACTTAGTAATTTGTTATTTCAAGATATATATATATATACAGTATCTCACAAAAGTGAGTACACCCCTCACATTTTTGTAAATATTTGATTATATCTTTTC
>JANDJT010000131.1:15307904-15328201 GCA_024331685.1 Stegophilus panzeri | reverse complement strand
TGTGACTTGTTAGTGTTACAAGGTCTCAGGTGTGAATGGGGAGCAGGTGTGTTAAATTTGGTGTCATCGCTCTCACATTCCCTCATACTGGTCACTGGAAGTTCAACATGGCACCTCAACACACAGTGAAATGCAGCTTGCAGTGTATGAAGCTACATAGACACAAACCGGTCAGAGTGTCCATGCTGACCCCTGTCAACCACCTAAAGCTCTTACAATGGGCTTGTGAGCATCAGAACTGGACAATGGAGCAATGGAAGAAGGTGGTCTGGTCTGATGAATCACGTTTTCTTTTACACCGTGTGGATGGCCAGGTGAGTGTGCGTTGCTTACCTGGGGAAGTGATGGGACCAAGATGCACTATGGGAAGAAGGCAAGCCTGCATAAGCATTGAGATGCTCTGGGCAGTGTTCTGCTGGGAAACCTTGGGATCTTGGGCATTCATATGGATGCTACTTTGACATGTACCACCTACTTAAACATTGTTGCAGACCAAGTACACCCCTTCATGGCAACAGTATTCCCTAATAGCAGTAACCTCTTTCAGCAATATAATGCACCCAAAATAGCAAGATAATATCAATGGTTTTTTTTTTCTTTTAATTTTTTTCCAACTTGTGCTTCAGGGTTTCCCTAAAATCATGTTTCATGCATGAAGTTTTATTACATTTGTTCATCTGAATGTAGGCTTATTGTCTGAGGTCTATTATCCAAAGCGAATGAGAGTTCACTGTTTTGTGCCGATTTGTCTTAATTTCAAAGAAAAATAGAATATATGATACATTACAAAATATCATTTTTTAAATACAGATCAATGATCACAACAACATACATGTAATTGCAAGATCAAGCAGGTACACAGAGCTATCCAAAACTAAAACAAGACAACAAAGTGAAAAATATGAAGAAATGTCAGAAAAGGAAGATATCATGTATGTGCACAGCAAAATAACGTTCCAGCTACTACTCCTGTGAGCTATTTCAAATCTAATTTTGTTTAATGACTAAGTTGTATGTTTGATTTTGACAGGCACATATACTCCTCTACAGGATGCTTTCAAACATGTGTGCCAGTTGAAAATAATTACTGGGAATTAGGGAAATGCGTAAAGCGCACGTTAAGTGGGAATATAACCCTCTCTACCGTATGAACACAAGCACTGCGGGTGTTTTGATGCCAAGCTGAAATCACACAGCCTCACTGACTTGTTCCTAAATAAAAACTAAAAATAGATCCTTGCATCCCAGAGCAGAAAACAGCTTACTGACAGACGCGGACCGAGCACACGGAAGTCAGGTTATGTGCAAAACCATATATTACAGCACCAAATAGCAGGCTGTGTTAAAATAGTCCAACACCTGACATACAGTTTATTATGATAGTGTGCGGTTTGAGACACAGCCCGCCCGTTAAATTGTTAAATTTGGCTAACTGATGATAGAAGAATATTATTCACTTTGGTGAGTTCATTTAGGCTGCATTTATATTCCCAACATTGCAGATCAATTCCAATTTCTTTGCTAACTTCCATCACAATTTGGATATTATTGTATATGTATAAAGAGCTTGGATCAGATTTTTTCACCTAATATGGTCCACATTCAAATGAGGTTCTACATTAAATCCGAAAAACACACCTGATATCTGGTCATTTGACTTGCATCTCAATTCTCACATCCAATTTTCCTGTTAAATCTGATATTATTGTCATTGCTGTTTTGTTAGTCAGTTATCTAATTTTGTTTTGTGTTAGTTTATTGTTTATTGTTGAGCGATACCTAACCAAATTACCTCCAACACTGTTGTATGGCAATAAAATAATCTTCTACCTTGTATTTTGTTTTGAGACAAATAAAAGAGCCTGAGTACGATAACTGAATCCTGTTGCAAGCAGCACATAGCCATGTATATAAAGTGCAATAATGGTGGCCGTGGACTCACCAAACTTGTAGCTGCATACACAGCACCATTGGCTTGAGCGGCTACACCAAGACCAGTTCACCAGGCAAAGCAAAGTACTCCCTTATAACAATGGCAAAAAAAATCAAGTGCATGTACTTACCAGTACAGCCTGTGGACCCATCTTCAGTGAAGCAAAGATCAAGATCAGGAGTGAATGTGGGAAGATCTAAGTACTCAATGACAAGCCTCTGCATGGCCAGTTCTACTAGAGCCTTGTTGATAAAAGTACTAGTGTGGCATGACTGAGCATCTCCGGTTTGAAGAGAAAGACTGAAAGCCTGATTATAGCAGCACAGGATCAGGCACTCAACATCAGGTATCACCAGCAAAGTATATTGAAGCAGCAGCTTGACAGCAAATGCAAAATGTGCAAAAAAGTAGGAATTGATCAGTCATGTCACTGCTAGTTGCAAAATGCTGGCTTCTACTGAGTACATGAACTGGCACAACAAGGTAACGAGCGATTTGCAGTGGTTGAGCTAAAAGGAGCTTGGCAAACAAACACCTGAGATATGGTATGAACACTCACCTGAAGCAGTGACAATTATTGAAGACATCACCATTATGTGGGACATGGCAGAACAGAATGACGGTACCATCCCAGTAAACCATCCTGATTTGCTGGTCCACTGCAAGAAGGAGAAACAATTGATTGATTGATGATTGATCCCATGTAGCGATCCCAGATGGCAACAACATCAGGTTCAAAGAAGTTGACAAGCTGAGCAAATATAAAGAGCTGGAGATTGAGATCAGTAGGACGTGAGGAGGCAAGACGAGAGTTGTGCCTGTGGTGGGGTTAGGCTCTTCGGACCATCAAGAAAGGATTTGTCAAGAACCTACAGGAGCTACTGGGACAACACACAGCCCAAGAAGTGCAGCCAAGAAGTGCACTAATGGGAACCGCACACATCTGACACAAGGTGCTGGGCTAAAGCCTAGGTCAGGAAACAGACACCTCAGAGGCTTATTGTAGAGAAAACAAATTTAAAATAATAAGAAGAATAATAAGAATAAGCCTCAGGGCATGGAGGTTCGAATTCTGCCTCCACCCTGTGTGTGTGTGGAGTGTGCATGTTCTCCCAGTGCTTCAGGGGGTTTCCTTCGGGTACTTCGGTTTCCTCCCCCAGTCCAAAGCTGTAGGCTGATTGGCATATCCAAATTGTCCATAGTGTGTAAATGTATGTGCGATTCTGCTCTGTGATGGGTTGGCACCCCGAACAGGGTGTCCCCTGACTTCCTTCCAAGTCCTCTAAGTTCCCTGGGATAGGGTCCAGGCTCCCCGCAACCCTGTGTAGGATAAGTGGTATGGAGTATGGCTGGCTAATGGACTTCAGATTTCTAGTGTCAGCCAACATTTTTTAATTATCACATAGGGATCAGAACTATCAGGAGAAAATTTAAACTGTAGCAATACTTAGGACTGGAAGGATTTATTTGTGTATTTCAAACACATGCTTCTCAACCAACTATTTATTAAACTTAAAACTTTTATGACTAAAAGATTGTGTTCAGACATGTCTTATAAATTGATTTCAAACAAGAGTATGCAGATTTTTAGTAATTTCATCACTACAGTTTGCAAGAACGTTGAATAAAGTGTGATCTAGAGCAGTCACATGTGATCTCAAACCCATTCACTAAAAAGATGTGGCATATGCAGGAAGCCACAACCACTCAAGTGCTTTGTAATTCACCCCGGGCGTGACTCACAGATGTTGTGTAGGAGAGTTGAGTGTTTTCTGGCCATATTGTGGAAATGTCAGTCCTGACTGGCTTATACAAAAAATATATTTCTCCCAACAAGATTTTACTCTTAAGCACATCTGGAATATTTCCAAATACATGAAGCCAGCACATGTAGGCTATTGAACTTCCTGTCCACAGATTATAATATTACAGTATATTAAATATCCTCAACACACTATGATCATAATATACTTTTAACCCTTATTACTTTATACCCTTAACTGTAACCTCAGTAACTACTGATAGTGTGAGAATTTTATATATTATATATAGTAATATTTTTGAATACCATTTTTAGTTGATTTACATTTGAGATTAACTTTTTTTTATGTAAACTTTTATACCCGTGCTCATTTTTCTACCCAAGTTATTTTCCCAGGCTCCCTAGTAGCCATGCACTACATACTCTGCATACCCCCTTGTTATGGTCTTGGCTTTGACCACACACCAGATGGTAAGTATCGGTTCATTTAATGAAACATCACCTGAGCACTTCTGACTCCCTACATTCAGGAATTCATGTGAATTCCAGAAGTAAAGTTACTATGAGCATCTTGTGTTGGCTACCAGATATTAGAAGGTGCCAGTGGCCCCAGTACATTGCAGGATTGAGGACCTTCAATCACACACTCATTATGGTAGATGTACCAAGACTGTGGCCAAAACACACCATTGGCTAAGGGTCACAGCTCTACAGAGATTTTTAATTAGCTCATGTGAATCAGATATTTTAAATAAAAATGATAAAATCATGGTGGTACAGTGGGTAGTGTTGCTGTCCTAAAACTCCAGGTTACCTGTTTCAATCCTGAGCTCAGGTTACTGTATCTGTGGAGTTTCTGTGCATGCTGTCCATGTGCATGCATGGATTTTCTCCACGTTCTCAGTTTTTCCCTCCCTTAATTGGCTACTCTAAATTGTACCTAGGTCTGGGGGTTGAGAGTTTGAATGTGTGTGAGTGCGTGTGTGTGTATGTGTGCTGTGATGGACTGGTGTCCTATCCAGGGTGTATTTCCATTTCATGCACAGGGTTCCAAATACCCATCACTGCAGAATAAAAATTCCATGGGGTGGAGTTGGACCTGAATGAGCTCCGGTTACTTGGACCAGTCCAGCTAAATGTTCAGGAGGTAGTGTGTGTTTCAGGCTTGATAAATGTTTAACATGATCTTTCATGTTGGGATAGGATTAGGCTTTTTTTTTTTTTTTTTTTTTATAAGAGGATCAGATCCAGCCCACTTTTGGTTTTGCAGTGAGGACTACCTCAGTGTTCCTGGGATAGGCTATGGATCCACTGGACTAAAACATCACAGCAGTGAATGTTTTTTTCTCTATCATGCCGACAGGAGTGCCAAGTCAGATATGAAACTTATGAAACAGGTCAAAGAAAGACCACTTTTATTAACATGAGGGCATACATATGTATTAGGTGCATGTGTGACACATCTACTTCCATTCATGCATAATAAGTAAATATAACTAATTTGTTTATATTGTGAGAAATAGAACCAACTAAATTAATCAGAAAAGATCACAGGGCGGGTGGGATTGGTCAGAATTCCTTTGGGAGCAGGAATGAATGAAACTTGGGCATCATATAAGTTATGCATTCAAATTTCTTTAAAGGGTCATTCCATCTCAAGTGGTCCAATAATTGCAAAGTTGGTTGCTTGACTGTTTTAAATTTTTGTAATTATTTACCTATTTATGTATTGGCATTGCTTTTTTTATTTTTTATTTTTTAAATTTTATTTGGTTTAACTACGACAGCCATCTTTGTCATGGCACACAACAAATGTTGGTTATCTAGATATTGGAAACCACAATATCTAGGATGGGCCTAGGTACTTGGAACAAAAACTGATCTCTAGAGCACATTACAAGGTACATGGATATATATAAACATTTTGCACCTGACTACAGCTCAGAAGTCACTTACTGCTCTTATCACAGGAGAAACAAGACCACAGCTCTGTTTATGACCAGGCTTGGAGAGTAACGGAATACATGTAATGGTGTTATGTAATCAGGATACAAAAAAAACCTGGTAATTGTAATCTGTTATAGTTATGTCAAAAAACAAAGTAATCAGATTACAGGTACATTTAGTAAAAAATGGGAATACTACCAGGATTTTTTGCATTTAAAAGAAAAGAAATTAATCTTTTGACATAACACAATATAGACAGCTGCTTGATTATAGTTTTGGTTCTCTCTTGCCAGTCGCGGCTCACACGAGAAACCTCCTGGTGCATGTGCAATTAAATTATGTGTTAATTTGGTAGAAATGAACACAAATTGTTCTCTGAAATGCTTTTGTTATGGTGACCATACGTCTTCTTTTTCAGACCTAAAAAAAAAAATCATCCAGCTGGGATTTCTAAATTTGAGAAAATGTCTAGGATTCAGCTTTAGTTTCATTATGATGTGCTTATGGTCTAATACTACATCGTGTGTGCATATGTTCATTCCTTTAACCCCTCTGACAATAGCAGCAAATGACAGCTGTCCTGAGTCGAAACAATGCCCATGGCCATATAAGGTCATTTTTAATTTCGTGTTATCACATTACATGCCCATTCAAATGTGTAAATTATGGCAAAAGGAGCAGGAGGTACACTCGTGGCATCTGATATTTTATTTTATTCCATGGACATTCAAAACAATTTAGGAATTTATATATATTTATGTGATGCTAATAGTGTGTCTTTTTCAGTGTATTAAAATCTGCATTCATAGTAACACTGTTTTGAATGCTATTAAGACATGATAAAAAGTGTCCTCTTTTTGGAAAACCAGAATATTGTCACCCTAGCTTTTGTGATGTAATGTTATCTGCATCAGGGACAGTTATTTTTTATTTATTTTCTTAAAACAAACCCAATCATTGAACACGTTTAAGGCTTGAGAAAACTCAGAATAAAAGATCTTAAAGATTTTAGATCATATTGCTTTTCTCTTGATTTTATTTACATATGTGACCTTGAAGTAATCAAAAAAAAAAAATCAGATTACATTACTTTAATATTGTGATACTTGGATTATGTTACTGATTCCATTTTTATGAAGTAATTTATAACTGTAATGGAATAAATTTTTAGGTAACCCTCCCAACTCAGTTTATGACATTGTTCATTTGTAAAGCACCCAACTGAACACTGTAATTCCATATTTGTATAAAATTTATTCATGCATAAACAATTGTACACCTGAACCAACATGATGGATCAAGTGGGTTATTCAAATCTGGCCCTCAAGGTCCACTGTCCTACAGCGTTTACCTCCAACCTCAAATTTTTTTTTTTACAGTAGAATGCTACTATAAGGACTTATTTCTGTGAAAATTTCAGGATCGTATCTGCTCCCCCACCAGAAATTGGGGAATTAAAAAAAAAAAGTGCACTTTCCTGCAGAAGAAGAAGAGAAATGTTCTGCATGCACACTATGCTTACCTAGGTACCCCCTAAAAAAATTAAGACTGAGACTCAAACCCATCCATTATAAATTGACAGTAAATATGGAACTGTGAACAATCTTGAGCATTACATTTGGACTTAAGTTATAAGTGTAAGGAAATGTATGTACCTTGTACTCTAGAGATCAGTTTTTGTTCCAAGGAGCTAGGACCATCCTGAGCCGAGATATTCAGGTTTTCGTAAACAGCAGTATAACCAAAATTTGTTATGTGCCATGACACACAGATGGTCATTGAAGTTAAACCAAGTTAAAAACAAAACAACAAAAAACAAAAAACAAAACAAACCCTAGTTATTTTGCAATGTCAATACACAGAGATAATCATGCAAAAAAAAAAGGAAAATTAAAAACAGTCGAGCAACCTACATTGGACCACTTGAGATGGAATGACCCTAAACCTTCATTCTATACAGTTCCAACGTTCTGAGTGTATTATACACAGCTGCATATCCTTTATTTTCCAACCTTCATTTCCACTACATCAAGAATTACTAATGTCAACAGTGTTGTCATCAATTTTATGGCCACTGAAAATGGGCAGATGGACAGATGGATGGGTTTTATTGAATCCAGATGGAGATTTGGGTGCAATAGCAGCAGAACCTAAAATGCAGACATAAAAAAAAAAACATAAAGAGAAATGTTCATACAGATTACACACAGCAGACAATGTATGAGACACTACACCATCAAAACACTGTACTGGTTAAAATGGGATGTTTATAAAAATGTAGAGAATAAATAAAATGAAACAGATGAGGCAGAGGTTGTAGTATATGTTTCATTAACAGCAAATTAATCACATACAGTGGGGTCTAAAAGTCTGAGACCACACAAAATCTGTTTGTTTGTTTATTTATTTATTTTCATTTTAATATTCTGCACTATTTTTAGGTCCCTATTTAAATGTAAGCAAATTTGTAATATTGAGCATGTTAACTGCTTTGTACAGAAAGTCAGAATTTTGACATGCCTAATCTCTTCTATTGAAGCACGTGTTCAGACAACACATTGATGGATTTGAGCATAAGATTCTGCACAAACTTTGGTGTCCATACTATCATTAAAGCAAAAAGTGGACATACCAAATACAACCCCAATTATGAAATGTTGGGACAGTATGGAAAATGCAAAAAAGAAAAAACCCAATAACAAACAAACAAAAAGATTCATTTGAAAATTCAATTCACCCTGTACTATATTGAAACACACTGATGTTTTACTTTGTGAATTTTATTTATTTTTGAAAATATACACTCATTTCACATCTGATGACTGTAACACACTCCAAAAAGGTTGGGACAGTTGACTGTTTACCACTGTGCAGCATCACCGTTTCTTTTAATAACACTTATTAAGTGTTTGGGACTGAAGACACCAGTTGGTTAAGTTTAGCAAGTGGAATTTTCCCCCATTCACCCATTATGCATTTCTTCAGCTGCGCAACTGTATGGGGCCTTCGTTGCCTTATTTTACGCTTCATAATGCGCCACACATTCTCAATCAGAGACAGATCAGGACTGCAGGCAGGCCATGCTAGCACTCACATGCTCTGCTTACACAACCATGCGCTTGTAATCCGGGCAGATTGTGGTTTGGCGTTGTCCTGCTCTGGATGGCAGCATATGTTGCTCCAAAATGTGTACATATCTTTCTGCATTAATGCTGCCCTCACAGATGTGCAAGTTACCCATGCCATGGGAACTGACACACTCCCATACCATGACAGATGCTGGCTTTTGGACCTGAGGTTTACAACAGCTTGGCTGGTCCTTTTCCTCTTTGGCCCGGAGAACACGATGGCTGTTTTGTCCAAAAACTATTTGAAATGTCGATTGTTAGGACCACAAAACACGATTCCACTGTGCTACTGTCCATCTCAGATAAGACCGAGCCCAGAAAAGTCGCTGGCACTTCTGGACAGTGTTGATGTATGGCTTCTGCTTTGTGTAGTAAAGCCTTAACTTACATCTGTGGATGCAGCGGCGAATGGTGCTGGCTGACAAAGGTTTCGCAAAGAATTCCTGAGCACATGTCAGGATATCCATTAAAGACTCATGAAGGGTTTTAAGACAGTGATGTCTGAGGGATCGGAGATCACGCACATTCAGAAGTGGTTTTCGGCCTTGCCCCTTTACGCACCGAGGTTTGACCGGATTCCTCCAATATTTTAATTATATTGTGCACTGTAGAAGGTAAAATGCCCAAAATCCTACCGATTTGTCTTTGGGGAATGTTGTTCTCAAAGTGTTGGATTATTCTCTAAAGCATCTGTTGGAAGATTGACGAGCCTCAACCCATCCTTGCTCTTGAAGGACTAGGCCTTTTTTTTTTTTGGAGGCTCCTTATATACTATGATTAGACGATTTCCTCAAATGTTTCACATCACCTTCTTATTTCCATTTGTCACATAATTATTAGTCCTAAACTGACACTAACTTTTTTTGGAATGTGTTGCATGCATCAATTTCAAAATAAACATTTATCTTAAAAAAAACAAAAACAACAACAACTATGCAGTTGATTAGATAAAACACAAAATACCTTGTCTTTATACATTTTTATTTAAATACAAGTCAAAATACATTTACAAATCACTCCTCTTTGTTTTTATTAGCATTTTCCATACTGTCCCAACTTTTTCTGAATTGGGGTTGTACTAAGAAACTCATAAATATTTACATAAGTTTCTATTTTTCACCAGGTTGTTGTCAGTAATATAACTTCTAATAAAAAATAGTTTTTTATTAAATTAGAAAAGAATACAAAATAGAAGCATTTACACTAGTGCTGTCAGATTTTGGGCCCCACTGTACCTATATGTGTTTGTAGAGCACACACGTTTCATGAATGTAAAATGTTCTAAGAAGAGCAGACACACGCCGAACACACACATGCCAGTGTAGATGGAATGCAAGGGACAATGTAAGCCAGGTGTGACATTCTTTAAACCCTGTGGGAACAGAACTGTATTCATATGACTTTCTGCCTCAAGACCCTTCAAAACAAAAAGATTGAAAATTGGGGGTTAAAAGTTTGAACTAAAACTCAGTCTGGTCTGGAAAAGTAGAAAGAAAGGGTGGCAGAGAAACAGCTCGTACGAGAAATAAAGAAGGAAAACCTAGGAAGACAAATAAATGAACTGAACTCAGTGAGGAATAGGACAGATGAGGAATGGTGTTCCTCAAATAAACACAGGTAAATTGAGGAAGAACCACTCACCATCTGAAGAGATGCAAATAAAACACAATGTTGACTACTAAATATTAGTTCCACTCGTTCTCTGGCCTTGAAGAAGTGCACCAAAGTTATTGAGAAGAACAGAGTTAGCAAATATATTTCCTTACATAATGTACTACTCCTGAGATCAAATGGAGAACCAAGATCTTGGCTTCAGCACAAACATGTCCAGATGATATCATAAATTCCAGCATTGGCTCTGCTGCATGGGCTTGTGGCTGCTGTAAGGTTTCATTTTCTGACCTGCTTTTCATCCTACCCTTTTTCAACTACAGCTTTGTTGGATGCAATGAGAGCTACCTATCAGCATTATTATTATGAAACTATTATAAGGTTGACACTTACAGCATAAAGTCATTGAAAGACACAATTTGCCTATACTAACAATTTTTATGGATTATTAACACACCATATTTTCATCAGTTACAGTTATGTCTAACATTGTGTTATGGCCACAAAACAAGTTAGATCTTCTTATCACAAGTTAAAAAGAGAAAAAAATCCATCCTGAAGACTTTCCTGTTTTGGAAAATCTTGCAAGCAGGAGGCTTTTACGTTCCTTGCGAAGCAGGTGTGAGGTTGAAGGGTGCAAGTGTGACGCTCCTGGGACAAAGACCATTAACATAATACGAATAGGACACATATTATTCTTTTTTTCATGTATCATCAGAGGTTTGTTTCATTAGCCTGAATGAGATTCAAAATTAAACCATATTGCTGTACAAACTGTCCTGAATTTCACAAAAGAGATATGCTTTTATTTATAGTGCCACTGCCCACACAGGCCATATGCTGTGGACAGGGCAGCCTCTTAATGTGGTCTCCAAAAACAATAATTAAATAATAATAATAATAATAATAATAATAATAATAATAATAATTATTATTATTATTATTATTATTATTATTACAACAAATATTAGCTTTGACATTAAACATCTTTTTCTTCATTCTTAAATGATTGTTCACCATTGGAAAAATCATACAGGCATTATAAGCATAGGAACCTATTTTGATTAGCAGCAGCACTTTTCCCAGATTCATGATAGCGTTTCCAGCGAACATTTCGGATCTTTCTAGAATGCTACAAACCACAGAACTGTAGTAAATCTGATCAAATATTACTTAGCTTTTGTTGTCAACTGCACAATATGGCCAAAAGTTTGTGGACACCTGACCATTACACCCATATGTGGTTCTTCCCCAGACTGTTGCCATAAAGTTAGAACAACACAGCGTTACAGTATAGGATGTTTGTGTATACTGTAGCATTATAATTTCCTTTCACTGGAACTAAGAGGCCCAAACCTTTTCCAGCATGACAAATCCCTAGAGTCATGTTCCAAAATCTAGTGGAAAGCCTTCCCAGAAGAGTGGAGATTATTATAACTACAAAAAGGGATTAAATTTGGAGTGGGGTGATATGGGTGTGATGGTCAAGTGTCCACATATAGCGCATAAACAACATTCCTTGATTTGAGAAGGACAAATATTTCCTTGTTTACTCAGTCACATTGGTAAGGTTGAGAGAAAGATCCACAGGATTTTTGATTGAGACTGATTATAAACTTGAGTGCAATAACTGAGGAACTGTAAAAGTTCAGGACTTGAATAAAGTAAAAACAACCCCCCGACCAAAATAAACAACAAACAAACAAAAAAACACTACAAGAGAATAAAGTATCCCAGTGATGAGGTTTATGTGGTTAACTCATTTTCATCCAATATGTCATGAGCTGTGATTTGTTTTCCATGAAATGCCAAAACAAGCAACTCAACACCATAAGTGTGGGCACTGTGGAATTGAACACTCTCAAATGGATAGTGATCTGAACATTATCCCATCTGTTAATGGTTTATCTGCTCTGGATGGCACAAAGTGAGTCCAAGATACTTCGTTGATTCTTTTTTGGTTTACAGCCATTGCAGGATTTAGATTTCTTTGCACTGCCAAAACACACACACACACACACACACACACACACACACACACACACACCTACCTAAAGGCTTTATGGTTTAGGTATGTTGTGTATATGAAAGGAATCTTGTCAGACCTGACAAAAGAGTGAGCATCAAGAGCTGGAGAAAATTCTCCTCACAGATGAAAATCCACAGACAAAAGCATCTGAGCACATCTAAACTCACCACACACGGCTATATTTAATACATAATGTAATAAAGGCAGCTTAGTCTACATTAAGGCAACCATTCATATGTAATTACATTGTAATAAACCCATTTCAAGCTTTGTTACACTTATAAACATTCATTGCACCATTCTTCTTAAACAAAAACGTGCATTAATAACAATTGTGAGCTTAATGAACACCTTATGATGATTATCACAGTACATAAACATATAAAGAGACACAAATATTATCTCTACTTAAAAATAGCCCTTACGCCTTCATTGGAACAGATTGTCTCTGTTCCAGATTTAATTTCTCTCCTCATTTATAAAGCTCTAAATGACTGAAAGGCTAAATAGAGTAGGTGACAAGTTTTAAACACCCCACATTCCCTGGAAGATATTATTATTATTATTGTGGTTGTTCCTAACCTGAGCCCATATGTCAAACATTAGTCCCTTTAAATGAGTCATTACAGTGTTTACACTCGTCAGAGACTGGCTGGAACGAAAACCTCTTCAAAGAAAACACGAGGAGCTCAAACTGTTTACGATCTAAGCAGTGTGTCAAACAGTGTTGCCAGGTTGAGCGGTTTGATTTTTAATCACACTGGGCATAGAAACCTGACTTTAACTGGGTAAATACACTTTAGATATAATTTAGTTACAATTTGGGCTGGGAAATTGAAATACTGCGATGTTGGTGAAGGAGGGGAGATTTAAATCACGATCGACCTCGAAACTTTGTTCCAAAAAACTGAAAATAAGTGGAAGCTTTCGGTTAGAATGGATAAATAAATAAACATCGCTCGATTCCTGAAATTACAGGCGTATTTTTAAAGCACTTTAACCTACTCTCGTAAAAATAAAGGAGTCAGACTGTAGTTTACCTTGTAGCTGGGGTGGTACCATTAAGGAAGTGAAGGTGCATGTGGTTCTTTTTATTAGCATTTAGAGTAAAATATTAAGGGCACCTCAGTGGTACTTAAGGTGAAACTATGCACTTTAAATTATTTGTAGAGAGATTATTTATATGGCCAAAAGTATGTGGAAACCTGATCATCACACCCATATGTGGTTCTTCCCCAAACTGTTGCCACAAATTGGAAGCACACAATTGCATATGAGGTCTCCGTTTCCTTCACTGGATCTAAGAGGTCCAATCCTGTTCCAGCATGACAATGCCCCTGTGCACAAAGTGAGGTTCATGAAGACTTGGTTTGCCAAAGTTGGAGTGGAAAAACAGCCTTGTACAGAGCCCTGATCTCAACCCCACTGAACACTGTTGGGATGAACTGGAACATGGACTGTGCACCAAGCCTTTTCACCTGACCTCAGTAATGCTCTTCTGGCTGAAAATGACAGAAATTCCCACAGCCACATTTCAAATTCTAGAATCTAGTGGAAAGCCTTCTCAGAAGAGTGGAGGCTGAATGTGATGTTCCACAAGCACATATAGGCCTTATGGTCAGATGTTCACATACTTTTGGCCATATAGTGTAAAAAGATATACACTAATGGTACAGAAGATGAGATGTCCCTGTGATGGTACCACCCCAGTGACAAGGAAGGAAAAGTACAGTTTGGTACTTGGGCTGTGGTGGATCCGGAGGCCAATCTGGTTCAGCCAGTCCACGTACCAGTAAGTGGGAGAGAAAACGAAGAACATAGAGTAAACCCAGGACATATATATATATATTTGTTAAAAAGAATTAGAGCATTTAAGGAGATAAAAAAAAAAAAAAAAAAAAAATTGTACACAAGAAGATTTATAGATCAGCTGCAATAAATAATTTAATTAATTTTAAAAATATAAATTTTTTCCATTGTTAAATGAACTTTCTTAATTGTAATTAAATGAAAATCTTCCCGGAAAATCATACTATCATGTCCAGCACTCTTTTCTGATCCTGGTATGTAATAACCCCCAAAACAAAAGAATATCTGATAAAATATTATGAGGTGGCTATTATTATCAACTACAAATAAAGTTTTTTTTTTTTTTTTTAAATTTGGGGAAAGTCATTGTTTTGAAACAGTTACCCACAGTAGCTTATTAAGCCGCATCACATAGAAGATAGAAAGCTTGCCAGAAAGTTCCACAGATACACATACATACAGTACAGATGGCATTGTGTTACAGCCCTAGTGTAGATACATTCAGTTTTACTGAGGATGCTGTAGTCACCTGTAACTGGCTAATTAATGTGCACTCTATTTTCAAATCTATGTAGATACTGAATTAGATTAATATTAAACTGAGAACAAAATCCCTGCAGCAAAATTACACTGAAAGCACAAGTGCAGCACAGACCCCAATCCTTTTGTGATCTGGCCTATGAATTTATCTTACAGCTGAGCATGAGTCAAATGTCATGTTTGATGTGGTGCCAAAACATCCTTTATATGAGAGCTTCATGAAAACTCTGCGTTTTATATCCTAGACGTAATTGCGCAGTTTTTTTGGGGTGGGGTGGGGGGGAGGGGTTTGCTTTGACGCATGAGGGATCTGTTCCATATGTCACACATGTAACTCATGGGGGAAAACACTTTAATGATCAGACTGAACCCTATGGAACAGGCTGAAGCTTAAGCAGCTGATATAATGAGCTACAAAATCAGAAAGTCTAGCAGTGACGTTCTGTGAGACCATGGGTCTGCAGAAAGAAATGGACTAAGAACATTCTCTGGTTCATTATAAATCTGAATGAGGGATTGGCTGCCTTACACTAAACTCTGTACTAACTTTTAAAGATGACATTCTGCGAACCTTTTTAGTCTTATACCTTCCTCTAAAAAGCTCACAGTGTTCAAAAGATCCTGAAGGTTGTAGTCAGAAAAGTGTATTTAAAAAAAAAAAAAAAAAAAAAAAAAAAAAATAATCACATGCTCTGAGTGTCTGACGCTAGGACTATATTGGAACAGAGTCTATGTTTTTGTGTGTTCAGTATAAGACTAGCAGTGGCTTCCTGTGACATCAGACTTCTTCAGAAAGTGTGAAAAGGTCCAAGTACATTGTCTAAACATTCATGACAATTCTGAATAAGGGATTGGCTTCAAGTAAAAATGTCTATGATCACTAAGTTTTACATGTTATCTTGGAATATTGGTCAATGCTAGTGGAGTATCCAAAATGCTAGCATTTGATAGAACAGCTAAAAACAAACAAACAAACCAACCAAAAAAATTCTACCAAGTGTTGAGGAAACTTAAACAAGCACATTTTATTTGTCTCATGTTTGTGCCACTGAAACCTAATTAGTATCACTAATGAGCAGCTAAACAAAAAAAAAATAAAATAAATAAAAATAAAAAATAAAAAATAAAAAATAAAAAAAAAAATTTAAAAATGGTATTTGTGGCCAAACTGCTGTTGTATAACAGGAATAAAACACTTCAGGATGTATTGTTATTGGAAAGTCAATGATAAAGCATGTCCTGTTGTATTTTATTCCTTAATTAGTCACTACAATAACTGCGTACCGATTACATACCTGTCTTGAACGTAGTCACTGGAGCAGTTCCTGAAATGAACATTCCTGAAATGTCAGTGTAGTAGTAATAGTATCACTAGAAACAAAGCAAAAAAAAAAAAAAAGTCACAACAAAGAGACAATACTCCAGGCAAGAACACATAAAAAGTTTATTTTGGTGAATCATCTGGGTCAGAATAAATAATGTGTGCATATAGTTGTTCGTCCCTTTGTCTCAGAGACAGTGAACAATAAATAGGTGTTACTGCTGTAGTGAAGGGGGAAAAAGAAGAAAGAAAAAAAAACACAAACAAAAACAAACAAAAAAACACCGTAGTCACGTCCAAGATCAAATACCAATACTGTCTCGCCGTCCCCCCCTTCTTATCCTCCTCCTCTGTCTTCCCGTGCCCTGTTTTGGGTTGTAGTGCATTCCTTTATAAACCAATCTAAACTTAGCCCGGCTTTCTTTTCCCCAAGTTACGTAAACACTGCAGAATGTGGCCTGTAGTACCAGAAGGCTTTGGTCAGATTAAACCTTGGACACAATTACCACCATCAAATCTACATCTACAGAAATCTAGCCACAGCTCCATAAATGACTTATTTGGTCAGCTCAGTAGGCCTGCTTCATCTTCAATCTTATTTACGGTCATCTTTTTGCCCTGTAAACAAATTAACCAGAAAAATCAGTAGAAAATCTGCAAACAAATAATATTAACACCTTCTGGAAAAAAAATATGAAAACCATTTCGTTCGATATACGGGTTTTTTTGTAATATTAAACAAAACCCCTTTTTTTTAAACATACAAGCTGGATGAAAAGTGATAAAGATTAGAGCAAGCGAGCCGATGCGAATCAGGCAGCATCGTTTCTCTTGGGTATTTAGTTCAGGCGCTGGGCCAGTCTCCCGAAATTCATGGTCTGGAAAGCGTGCAGGGGTCCTGAGAGGTGAGATGTTGGAGTAGGGGGTTAATTGAGGGAAGGAGATCTCTCTGTGGTCCACAGAAGCTCAAGGTATGGCCACTTTGTCTGGAGGCAGCGCTTGATCGGTGTGTCATCTGTACGCACCATGGGATCCTCGAAGCCTAGAACTAAAGCAGTGCCCTCAACATAACTCACCTATAAACGGAGAGACAGAGAGATTTTTGCAAAAGTATAATGTGGTCAAACTGGAAAAAGGAAAGCATTTTCACTTTAGAAAGCTGAAGTTTATATATTTTTTTATTCTTTATAGCACAATGCTCTGATTTTCTACAACAGCAGCTCTGACAGTAGTTCCAGATACAAGACAAACTGCAGGTTTATATTAATCTGCTCATTCTAATACAGTACGTTATTGTTTCTAAAGTAGTTCCACAGTGACTTATATGACAGACGTTTCACATACTCAGACCGACAGTGGACGGATTAAAAAAAAAAAAAAGGGTGAGGTTATCAAAGAAAACACATAACCAGAGAGAGATGGAGAAGCTTGGAAGCGTGGAGATGTTTAACATTTATGGAAGGAGGCTTCAGTGTCAGGGTCACAGTCAGTAAGAGTAAGCATCAGTAACAGTAACTTTGGACCAGTCAGTAAGCTTTTCCCCTATGGGAAAATCTTCAGGACAGAGGACTTTGTGCTTTCCAGTTTTCAGTTACATGAAAAGGTGTGTTTCTTCTTTTTTTTTTAATATTAACATCGAGAGAGGAGTAAAAGAGAGATGAGGGAATGACTGCTAACAGAAACAATCTGGTTTCACTGCCATTTGACAACATCTAATTTAACTACAAATGGATAAAAGGTAAAATGTGTAATTTATTGGAAGGAGTCTCCAGTGTCAGTACTTTGTAACAAATACATTTTCGGACACTGAAAAGTTTACAGGATGGCTGGATTTCCGGTTTCTCTGTAACATGACAAGCTGAATTTTTGCCTTATTAACTTTAAGAGACAAATAAAAAAAATAAATAAATAAAGGGAAAAAAAAAGAAAAAGGAGAGGCTAGTGATGGAATGACTGTTTATAGTGTCTATAATGTAAGTGATAACAGGACCCAACTTGTTTTGCAGTCATTGCACAACATTTAATGTAATTATATATAGCTGTAATGGATTTTTAATTCATTAAAAAAATGTAATTGTTGGAAAAATAACACTTTGTGACATGGAAAATAATTAGCTGTTGGGTGGTAACAGTAACTATTAGTGATGGGCCATGATTACATTCCTGTAACAGCATGCCCTGTCGTGATTTATTCCTTACATAGCTAACAACTTGTAGCAATGCAAGGTTAATAGCAGATATAATATTTAGGCAGCATATTATGTTTTTTCTTTTAAACCACATACCATGGACATGACATGCCCTGGAAAAACCTTACTTAATTCCTTAGCTAATACTCGCATACCTGTACATAATATAAGCTTTGGCAATAACTTTAGTTGTCAAGCCAGTGAAGCATGGTGAAATTAAAATTTAGAACAATTTAAACAAAGTGGTTGCTTTGATAATACAGAAACCTCATATGGTCATGCTAGTAAAGCTTACTGAAATAATCTGAGTTGTGTGCCAGTGAGTGAGTAAGAGATCATCAGAGAGTTGAAACATATGCCAGGCACATATCGGTATATATTCACCCAATAAGCACTCGTGTTAGGTTGAAAACACGGTGATGACCAGCAGCTTGCTGTGAGCAGGAAGAGGAAGGCCACGGATGGAAGACAGTGTTTGATTTTTGGGTCAGTTTTTGAGCATCAGTCTGTGTGTCTGCCTCTCATTAGAGACCTGGCCTCCTGCAATGACATCATGAGACCTGAGGTGCTCGATGGCTTCCATATGGAAGGCCTCTCATTGCCAGTGTGGAACCCAACCTACACTATACCATGGTGACCATGTGTGTAATGCAGCCTGTGTGTGTGATTAACTTGTCCTTGATAACTGAAAACCATTACTACGGTGTGTGTGATTTACAGTGATTGTATTAAAAACAGATGAGGATATTTTGTGTGCATTAGTGAGTGCACGTGCTTAAAATACCTTACATACATCACATGGACAAAATGCATGTCTAACAGCGCTGTGTCATGGCGACCGTGTGTAGATTGTTTCATGTCATGGTCAGGGCTGGCTGGAATATTGTCGATGTTGAAATCGGTGAGATGAGAGGTTCAGTGACCCGAGAAGACTTAAATCCGAGGTTCAATCATAGTCTTCAATTGTGCTATTTAAATAATCCCAAAACACACTCGCAGTTCAAGGACTCAACTGGGAACAATTTCAGTTTGGTTGCATTTTGACCTGTGTAATTTCTCAGTAAAGCTAACACGCTCTGCTAAGAATATAATTACGAACATACTAAGGGAAAACATGCTGCGTTTGGTGCTTAGTAGGTAAAAAAAGGACACACTGCATAAGTGTAGTGAAGCACCACTCAGAGCATCTGTGGGTTTTTTTTTCCCCTTCTGTGTAAGTCTGGGCTGAACACTGAGGTGCAAAAAAGCATAATACATATACACTTAAATATATTTTGGCTCAATACACATTAACACTGCATTAAGAGCAGTGATATTGCTGCTGATACGATACCATGCTGATTTTGATAACGGAATACTGATAAGTGAAAAATGTATGATGATCGCAGCTCAATATGTACAATTTCAGATTATACATTACAAGATTTCAGACACACTGAAACATCAACGAGTTAGTGCCAAGCCTAGTGTGCATCATTTAATACTACTGTAGTGCAAGTTCAAAGCCCTTGACTGAAGTTGGAGATTAAAATAATCTTAGCTTTCAAGTGACAAGTTTTTTTTGGAATTGAATGTTGTCAGTGCTGATATTCTTTTGCCACATGTGCACTACTCTGAAGTCAGTAGTTTTTAAACATTTTGCAATGACGGAACATTTAATTGTAAAATAAATTCCATGAACATTATTTAAACAATAATTTGTGTATTTAATTGACCATAGAGCTTTCTATTCCACTACAGAAGACATTAGCTTCAAGTCGACATTATTTATAGACCTACTCGATTTTGAATAATTCAGCTTTGGATTAAACCCATTCAATTTACGTGACCAAGCAGACTAATAATTATAAAAAGTCAAAGTTAAATATGATAAGCAAGTATGCAAGTAAGTCATTGAGTCAGTATGGAAGTCAATAAGTACGTAAGTAAGTTAATAAGATATGTACAGTACCTCACAAAAGTGAGTACACCCCTCACATTTTTGTAAATATTTGATTATATCTTTTCATGTGACAACACTGAAGAAAT
>JANDJT010000131.1:15282996-15300496 GCA_024331685.1 Stegophilus panzeri | reverse complement strand
ATTTTGGGATTGAGAGCCATAAAATAAACAGATCATTCAGACTGACAGACTCAACCTCACTGTACAATGTTGTTGCACAGAACATTAATAATGCTTTTCCATTCCAAAGTAATGCTCAAAGATCTCTGTCCAGCACAAACTAATCAAAGTGAATGAAATCATGCCACTCGTGCAACAGTTAGAAATGAAAACATTTTTCTGGACATAAAGCACAACGATCAAACAATCACGGAACCTGCGGTTACCAAATAGCAGCGAATGCTCTAGCAAGCCAAAAAAAGTCCCAGAGCCCAGCTCTATGCCTCACTGAGACCCAAACACACACTCGTATAAGGAGCCAAAGAACTCAGTCTAGCCGTGGACCGCTGGCAACAGTGTATATGTGTGTCTGAAATGATGTTTGAATATTTGAATGTTTGACTCAACAGTAATTGAAGGCTTTTTGCCAAAACGTATCCTTAAACCCCTAATCTATTTAACACACATCCAGAGAAGCTGCAACAGCATGCCAACTACAAGCGTCACTCTCTCTTTCCCTGTCCTTCACCTAGATATTCAGCACACAGACTAAAAGAAGAGACGTGCTAAGGGGAAGTCAGTACCAGAGCTGCCAACATTGCAAACATGAAAATCATGAAAAAAGCAGGGAGAGGAAAACCAGAATTTTACCACAAAAACCTTAGTGCATGTCGGTGGTCGGGACGGCTCCAGTCTAACAGCATAAATGATAAAACATGGATAGTTTAACTTATATTAAGTTGCAGACAAAGCAAACAGCTGAGTGTATAAGCTTATTTATATTGTATTATATTATTACTGGACTTTATTACTTAATCCAGTAATAAAAGAATGGAGAGCTGCATCGAGTGCAGGACAGTCGCTAACCTCAGCTCAAAAAAGTCACTCGAGTTGTTGATAAACTCAATTTATTTTTTCTAAAAACCACAGTTGTTGAAGGTAATACAAAATGTAGCTGTATTGCTGTTTAATTTTATTCTTCTTCTTTATAATTATTTATACCATTCAGAAGTCTATTTTGTTTTTAAACTACAAATACTCCTTATAAACGCCACATGAGATTGCATGAGATTATACCACAAGTTATAAACATGAACATGCACGACATAATGCACAAGTCACAGCACCTTCAAGTGGGTGCAAACAAACAAAAAGCCTGGAAAATAGGAATCAGCATACAAATGAGGCATAACCTCCAAGTACAGTACCATAGCTGAGCAGTGCAAACGCCAAACAGTAGCTGTCTGGCGGTATTATGATTTGAACTCACAATCTTCCAATCAGTAGCTTAGAAATTTCACCAACTAACAAGAACAATGTGAGTGATTTGGCACAATACAGAATGCTGTGCGGTACCTGATCAGGGAAGAACTCGAGCAGGAATGGTCCCAACAGAACAATTCCTAGTCCCTCTGGATCCAGCTTACTCTTCATCAGATTGACACTGTTGTCAAAAAACATGAGACATTGTATATGTGTGTGTGTGAGAGAGAGAGAGAGAGAGAGGGAGGAAGGAAAAGAAAATATTTATATTCTATTGCACGCAGATACATACAGTGTGCTAATGTTTTAAAAAAAAAAAAAAAAAAAAAAAAAAGATGTAAAGATACAAAGTATCTGTGTGTACAAACAAGAAAAAGTAAGTAACTGTTGAAATACTGGGCTGTAATGAAGAGTTATGATGTCCAGGAATAGAAGGTTCATAAGTTATAAATAGCCATGAGTAATGTCTGGAATCTGGCCTTTATTTCAACACAACTATGCTGATTTCAGAAATCACCAGACTTTTCCTTTTTAAGGAAGCATGATCTGCAAAACTTGCTCAACCACACACATACACAAATTAAGGAAAATACAGATGTCACACTCACTGAGATTATTTGTGTTGTTTAATTCTTCTGATTGCTCAGGTGGTGTTCATTCATCTTCTATTACAGCATATCAGACAGTACTGTAGTTCCAACCGCAAGGTAAATCACAGGTTTATATTAATGCGCTTGTTCTAATACATTTATTGTTTCTGTATTATTGACTCATTCACTCTGACTTGTATGGCACATAATATAAGGCTACATAATAAAGAGATTCCAAAACGTTTTCCTTAAAGGAAATGCATAAATCTTTGATATGATGACGCTATGGTAACAGTCTGTAAGTTTTCTGCCACACGAGAGTCTTCAAGACAGAGGACTCTGTGCGTTCTGGTTTCTCAGCAGTAAGGGTGGACGATTTGACCAAAAAAATAAATAAATAAACTTTTTTTTTTTTTTTTTTAAATTACAAAATCATTTCTATGATATACGATATATGTGTTGTACAATAGTGTTGGATTTTTGGAACAGTGGGCAGTTTAACTGCTCAGGACAAACAAGGGACTCGTGAACAGCTATCACAAAACATCAAAATTGTTGATCATCCAGGTAACGACACACATTATTAAGAATCAAGATAATGTAAACTTTTGAACTGGTTACTTTGTGTAAATTCAGTTATTATTGTGTCTTGTGGACTATATGTAAACATCTGCTATGCATTATCACACCACCCAGTCTGATTATTTTTGTACTTATGATGTACTTGGAACAGCGGAAGGATTTTTACGACACTGGATGCAGGAGTACAGATTTATACCCACATATACAGTATTAGGGATGCACTGACCCGATGTTGACCTGAAAGACATTGCTACCAAACTAATGTTGACATTATGTCCAATCCAATTCACCTCACGTATATTTATGCTATGAACGCCTGTGATGACTGACATGGCACAGCTTTTACACAGTGATGAACAAATGATACACATTGTCTTACAGCAATCATGTATAACAATCTGTGCAGTTTCACGACGAGATCTCTTGGTTAGAAACCACTCCACAGCATCTTTCCTACTAAAGTTAGGGCCGGAAATGAGCTGTTTATGATGTGTGAGAGTTATAGAGATCCACCAGTCCGCTCTGGAGTGTGTGTTTATAGCAAAGGTCTGCTCTGGGGATCTGCGTCTGGATGTGCTGACCCTCTGGACCTTCTGTATCACTTTAACAGAACTGAGATGAAAGAGAGGGATTATTTTCCTCTGTTTCTCTGTCTTTCCTTTGCTTCTCATCCTGTAGAGACTGACCCAGGAAAACGCGAAACAAAAGTAAAGTTTGCGGGTGGACTAAGGAGGGAGTGCAGGTGTTTCTTCTTATGCGCGCACACACACACACACACACACACACACACGTCCACATATATACACTCTCGCACAAAAACATCCGACTACTGTTATCACTGAAAACATTACAGTCATCCATGCACAAACTTACTACTCAGGCTCCGAGACCAGATCCAAAGCCTTCATAACGTCCTCGAGCAGTGTGTCAGGAATGAACCCGTTATCTAAAGAGAAAAGTAGATAAGAGGAAACATATGGTTAGTCCTACTGCTAGGGGAAGAATGAGCAAAAAAAAAAAAAAAAGGATGGTATAACAAAACTTAACCCTGAATCTTTCTTTAAAGCCATGTAATGTGAGATGACATACAAAACAAAACAAGTCAACCATAGGACAGGATTTATGCTTAATAGCAGCTCCTCTTAACCATCATCATGTAGCCATCACTCTTTTTTTTTTTTCCCCTCTCTCCCACCCATCCTCCATCTGTAGCTTTTCACTTGTATCTTGCTGCATGCTTTTTGGTTGCCATTCTTAACCAATTCTCCATCACTTCCACTCTCTGTACATAATAACTGTGGTTAAACAATGAGCTGTGAGTTTTATTATTTGGAGAAATGATACCGCAAAAGCCTTTGCCTCAGTGAAAGCATTTAATTAACAAACACTAAACATGTAGAGGGCAAATCTCCATTTACATTGGTCCCAAGATGCCAAAAGAGAAGACAGAAGTCAAAACACATAAAAATGGGAAAAAAAGAACTACTATTTCATTAAGACACAATTAGGTTCACAAACATTTAATGGGCTGGTTTTTAACTTCTGTGAAGTTATTCCAAGTCGTGGCTATGAGCTCTTTATTTTCACTAGGAGATATGTATATGACCGCTTGATTTGGCCCCGATTCTGAAAAGATTGTTTGCCATCCGTGCACCTAGCACAAACGCCGCACCTCAGCCAATGTTTATAATGCAGCAGGTGGTGGGACTCTTGTGCTGTACAACAGTTGAACTTGTGCTAGATAGATGCATGTATGGAAAAACCAAAGATGCCACTGTGGCTGAATTCTGGCCATGTCCCCCATGCATTCTGGGTACTGTAGCAAAATGTGGACAGTATGCAGTGCAGTCCTGTGCAACAGAATACTACATGCCATAATAAATGATGCATTAAATTCTTGTTTTATGCCAGAATTCTCCTTTAAACCTGGTCCAGAACAGCACAATGCCTCTATCTCACAAACACACTTTAAAGGATTCTATCAGCCTCTAGATCACATTTACACACATGTGTTTACCTACACAGCAGAAAGGAAAAATTATTGTTCTGTTCTGAAAAGTATTGTTTCTGTCTCAAAGCCAAGCATACCATTTGGCTTAGAGCGGAAGTTTAAAAACACGCTCAAAATCTACAACTAGGAAAATCATGGACATGTTCCACACGTACAGCTACAACAGAGCAAAATGCTGAGAACATGCCCTTCTATTGTATTATCCATACTGTTTTCACAGACAACTCAATATTCTGTCCAGAATATCAGTATTTCTATCCCTGGAGAATCATATTAAAGTGTGTATTCAGTACTCAATTGCTGTAATGCTGGGGTTCAAGGCAGTGTCTCCATTTTTAGACCCAAAATTCTCACACTCATTTCTGTGCACTGTAAATATTAAAATATTAAAAACACTCTACCACTAGAAGTTTAACTACAGGCTACTGCAGGCAAATCCATTTGCTTAGATCACTTTCAGCTGTTCTGAAAGTTCTCTGTTAATGTTTCTATCCACAAAATAACACAAAAGCGTCAATGTTATTATAAAGACACCATTATACAAAGTATATACTAAGTAAATCAGTCCCTCAAGGATTTCACGATTATGTGATAGCAGAAATGAATGCAAAAATCAAGCAAACTTCGCAATATTCGGAAGAGCTTGCAATGTTTCAGAAATACTATAGGTTTCGAACTCAGCGAAATCCTGTACTGACTGGTAAATGTAGTACCCATTTTGAACTACAGGATAGTTTACAGTGCGATGTTAGGACATCTTGCAGCATATATTGCTTCCAATTTAAAAAAAAAACAAAAAAAAAAAAAAACATCCTTGTTGTTACAAAAACAGTATGCCATCTGTCCTGACTTCTGTGCAGTAAAATATTCAGACATCTGAAAGGTCGAATGTCTTTTGTGGCATACTTACCCTTTAAAAAATTTCTGCTCTCATGTGTGCGATCTTTCATTTTTCAAGTCTTTTTTTTAACATCTACAAACAGCATCATACGAGATGAATCGGAAACAGACACTACATATTGTTCTGATAAAAGACAGACAAACGTTGTTTATTTTGTGAGAAATAATGCTTGAATTGCATACAGTCATTGAGAAAAGACTAATGAATTGCCATTCCATTTTTGTGACTAATACAAGTGCACAGAGTTTGGATCAGATTTAAAATGTTTCATTATGTTGCCTTAACATTATGCAATTTTAACATCCTGACAAACTAATAGTCATAAGTCACATGTCTGTCCTGGTTAATGTATGTTTAAAAAGCCAGACACCTGGCTTTATAGGTAAGGCTAAAGTTTCCTCCCCCTCTGTCCCCTAAATCCACTCCTCTGTATACCTGCTGATCCCTCAGGAAGCTTCAGGACCGACGCTTCCAAACTGTGAGCAATAAATAAAGGAGAACTACAGAAAATACTTCCTGTAATAGAGATATGCTTGCATGAACACGTGAGATGATACACATATAACCAGGGTGGACAAATTATAAATTTTTTAGCTAGCCCACCAGGCAAGTGGAAGCTCTAATGTGTTACCCAGTCCCATGTTTTGGTTGCCTGGAAAGCTAAAGCTAAGTAGAATAGGACTACTTTCTTTTATTATTAAAAAAAGAACTAACAAAACTATCCAACTGTATTTACTACTATCAGTCCCTCCAGGATTTCGCGATTTTGTGATCACAGAAATTAAAGCAAACTCTGCAATATTCGGAGGAACTTGTAATTTTTTTAAAATTACCACAGATTTACAGCAGATTTGGACTAAGACGCGTCATGTGACTTCATTACAACACACATTCAGCCAAAGCCCTCATCGAATCATGCGCATCACATGGAAAATGGATCGATGGATGGAGACTTGACTGCTTTTTTTCTAACTTGTGTTAGGACTGAATTTATTATATTTATATTTTATTATATTTACAATGCAAGTGATTTTTCTGTGAAAGAGTTTAACTGTGAAGTGCTTCAGTATTTTAAAAAAAGTAAACACAAAGTTAGTAATCTTTCAAGAAAACAATATAGGCTTGGTGTCGACTAATATTCAAGGTTTCAGCATCAGTTTTGGAAAAGAAAATCTCCTGATAAAATATTGCATTACAGGATCAAATTAAAGAAAACCACTTTTAAACAACAGAGACAACAGTGTTTAAAAAAAAAAAAAAAAAAAAAAAAAAAAGTATACCATCTATAAATACACAGGGATTTAGATGGAAATTAAGCATTGAGGACACCCCCTCCTAATGATGCACTGAGGAAGGATATAATGAATCCCCCCCCATTTGTTCATTGAGAATTCATTCCATGAATAGTGCTGCATGCAAACATACTCAGTATTGGTTAATCATGGTTGGAACACTCAGTGACTGAGGTCTTTGCATAATGCATTCTACCCATAAAGCGGAAACACAAAGACAACTGAAAATCACGAAATCTATCAAAAACACTCAGGCTCTCTTTTGTCCGCTGGCTGTCTATTCTCCCTAGAACAAGAAAACAAACAGTCTGAATGCTGGTTTTCCTCCTTCGCTCTGACAGGCAGGGAGACAAATAAACTCAAGAAGTGCCCCCCCCCCATCTAGAGCCTTTTTCATGCTGTTAGAGCATCTCCATTCCATTCATCTATCTTTAACTCTCTCTCTTTCTAATCGCATTTTTAATTGCCTTTCTAACTCCAATTGATCTCTAGAGACTTTGTGTTGATCGTCCTTCTTGAATAACAAATGAACAGTAAAGTTGTTATGACGTGTGTCTTTCTGTGGGATTGTTTTACCTTCTGGATCGAAGGTCTGAAAGACTCTTCTGGCTTGTTCTGACGGTGACTCAGGGGCCACCAGAGACATCTCCTGCAGAGTGGTGGGGGGGTTGAAAAAAGAGAAGGAGGCTTGTTAATTCTGAAAACTCAATTAAATAAGCACCGTTGGTTGGTGAGTGTATTATTCCACTGAGCCATGTTAGACTGGTTTTTATTATGATTAATAACAATATATTATACATCAGTGCTGTTAAGTTCTCAATTCTGACTGGTCAGAAGGTGTTGATTAATTTGCTATAACAGCAGCTCAGTCTACAAGGTTTATATTATTGCACTCGCTCTAATACATTATTGTTTCAAAACTAACAACTTAATCAGGGACTTTTATAATAGACCCTCCAAACAAATGGGTTAAAGAATGTGTGTATTTGTTGATATGGTGAGGTTTTCCATGAGGAGATGTTTATTTAGCATTTTTGGAATAAGTCTCGAATGTCTCATTCTGGTTTATGAACTAACTGACTCCAGGCAGACGGTGAACAGCTGCAGTGCTTTAAATGCGGTGTGGATACAATCTAATCACTGAATTGGAACTGAGCCCTTTTAACATCTTAACTGTGTCAACACTCTGGCTTCAGACAATGAGCAGTGACAAATCACTCAGATTGAAAAAAACATTTCACACAATCTGTGGGTCTTAGACAAGGGCATGGTGAGATCTACTACACATTTATTGTATATACAAGAACACTGACTAGAATTTGCAAGCTGAGCTGAACAGCACAAGTCTCACAGAATGAGGGCATCTCGAAATTCATTTACCCAGAACTTTTCTTTAGTGGTGATGACAGGCATAGGACACATGATAATAAATATAATTAAAAGTATTCTTCAATCCAGTATCCTGCACAGAACATTACACGAAACTTTAAAGTGACCAAAACGTCACAAATAATCATGACTTTATATTGATTGTTCCCTGCTTGTGCACCTATATCATTTTTAAAATGGTAATAATTGGTAAGCAATTTAAATCATCCAGAACTTACTGTACATGCTAAAATAAAAGACAACAAACAAGCATTTCCACTATTTTACATTTAATAAAAGTACAGGAGGGTGTAATAATATTACCAGCTGTGCAGTCGGGAACTGCTTGCTGGCAGTGGAAACTCAGATTGGATGGTGGAGTTTTAGATGAAAAATTACAGCACATTCTCGGTATAATTTTTTTTTTTACAAATCGATTACAAAATGGCTGACATTTTTCAGAGCCATATGTCGTTTGGCCCGGAAAGGCTGCTCTTTAGGTATAATTCTGATTGATAACTACTGTACTGCGAGGCTGAACTGCCAACCTCAATCCGGACCCCCCCCAAAAAAAACCTTACTCTGGCACGAACACTTCTACTCTGCGCACTTTGCTTCTTCTAGAACTCAATTAATAGATCTTGTATGGTAGCACTACTTGTATTGTTCACTGCTTGATCCATCATCTTGCTTATATTTTTGCATTTGTAAGTCACTGTGGATAAAAGCTTCTGCTAAATGAATAAATGTAAAATGTAAATGTACTCCAAAGCAAAGCTCTTACACAAAATGCATAAAGCTAGGCAGGTCTGGAAATATAATATAATCAGAGTAAACATCACGGGATATCATCTAATACAGTGTAGAGAGTATTAAATCATTATATCGCATAAGCCTAATCATGACAACACCTGACACTTTCTGTCATAACATATTACAGGAACTTGAGCCAGAAGGTGTAAGTAGTGTATTAGGGAATTGCAGCATGTTGTATGCATACTGTATCCTTACATCTTTCTTTGCCTTTGTAAGTGCAAAAGGATACAAATCATAATGAAGCAGTATACAACAAAGTAATTTGCATCCTCAGATCCTGAAATTAAATAAAATGGTTGCTAAGAGGAAAAACAGTTGTTTCTTTTCCATGATGCACCAATATGACCATCAACATTTGACCAGTCAGGATAAGGATGCCTACTTGCCCTATCTACTTGCCTGTCAATCATGTGCCATGTTAATCCTAAGGTCTTGTACTACCATTTAGATGATAGTTTAGACCAGGGTTACACAACTAAACTTTGTAAAAGTTCAGTTACATAAATTCCTTGCTTAGGATACAAAACTAGAATTGACTGAATGGTGACAAGTTACCTTTTATTTCTTTACTATTAGTTATGATTAGGGAGTAGTTTATGGTTATAAATAGAACAATTTGATGTGGTTATATTTTGTTCCAACACAGAGCTTCATGTTACCACTAGCTCAATGGACGCTGAACAGATGAGACATCAGTTTTGAATTTGATGTGGGGAGAATAGAAGCATACTTCTCTGTTCATTCATTTTTAAACACTCTGTTTCCACTGTTGAGTGTGTGTTTTTTTTTTTTTTTTTTTTTTTAAACAAGTCATGTCTTCACTTCACCAATCAGACCGGAGAAAGTAAATAAAACGAAAAACCTATGAAAGTCGATGAAAACTCTCCACTTTCTGAGATAATGTGTCTAGATCTGTAGCTATTCCCTGGTCCGATGAGCTGCCTTCAACTAAATATTCTACAATTCATTCATTCTAAAATCAAAATCTAAGAAATTACATTTTAAAAAATAAAAATAAAAAGATCGGCTCTGCTACAGTATTTTTTCCATGTACTCAGTTTGGTGTGCTGCAACACTTTGGGTCCACATCCGGACAGCGATCTGCCAGTTGACGACCCCTGGCCTAGACAGCATGCACGTGTTTCGCTATTAGTGTATAAACACACAAGACAGCCACGCCACTGTGTGATTTTATTTGGTCATCAGCAGCTTATCTACGATACACCAAAGATAAAACAGACAAGATGTTTTTCCTCCAAACAAAATCCCACCCAAGAAATCAAGTATCCAAACATACACGCTAATCCAAACACTCTTCTCCATTGCTGCTTCTTTCTGCAGATGAAAAGATCCCTGTCTAATCATTTAGGAAGCACACCAGTGTTCATGCTTACGTAGTGTGGAAAGGATAATGAGTGACACGAGATGAGTGCACTGAACCAACTCCACGCATAGCAGGAGTGTCCCAAATTTCATCAATCTGGCCTACTACTCGACAGTTCTTCAGTCTTGTTAGTGCACACATCTGACTGGATTGAAAACACTGTTCTCTGATGTAGTGAGCTGTTTCTTCAATTGTTAAAATTGTTTGTTTTCATAAAAAAAAGAAAAAAAGTTCAGTTCATGTGTTATCAATTAGTGTGATCTGACCTTGTACAGAATAGATTTATTATATAGTATAACAGAGTATAAACAAATACATTCTTCAAAGTGAGCTTGAAGTAATGATATAAGCAAGATTTGTTTAGATTTTTATTGAGACTACCATGTTTGTAGCTAGCTATCCTTTTGGTGACTTTTAGAGGAGTATGGTAGCAGTGCTCACACAGATTAAAAAACAAAACAAAAACAAAAACCCTTCTCTTTTCTTGCCATGGTGTGTTACATAAGAACTCATTACAGTGTGAGACACTTGTTTGCATTTTTCTAATATCCAGCTGTCCAGTTTAGGTCAGCCTGTGCCCACTGTAGCATTAGAGTCCTGTTTTTGGCTGACATGAGTAGACCCCGATGTAGTCTTCTGCTGTTGTAACCCATCCTCCCCATGTGTTG
This sequence comes from Stegophilus panzeri, assembly GCA_024331685.1. NCBI lineage: Eukaryota > Metazoa > Chordata > Actinopteri > Siluriformes > Trichomycteridae > Stegophilus > Stegophilus panzeri. Next base: position 15,289,603 of record JANDJT010000131.1, on the reverse strand, counting down.
TGCATGCTGAGATGCTTTTCTGCTCACCATGGTTGTAAAGAGTGGTTATTTGAGTTACCACCAACCATCAAAAATCCCGCCATGCTCAAACACCCAGAAATCTCATTTTTTTAACCCACATTCTGATGTTTGAAGTAAAGGTTAACTGAAGCTTTTGACCTGTATAATGCATGATTTTATGCATTGCGCTGCCGCCACATGGGCAGCTGAGCAGGTGTCCATGTGTTCCTAATAAAGTAGTTGGTAAGTGTACGTGACCGCTTGTGCATGACGCCCTCACGTGTACGCAGATACACAGACGAAGGTATATAAACCAGACCTAAGAGCTCAGCGCGAGCCTGTATGTTTGTCTGTGTGCGAGTCCACTGTAAACATAATTTCACCACATTTTCATGTGACAGATGACATTCTCACATGCGATGAGCGGATTTACTGCTCATACAGTTCCAGTATAATGGGATCTGAAATACCCGCTCTCAGAGCACTGACGCAGAAAAACACAGCAAAAACAAACATTTCCTGTGTACTCTCACAGAATGGGTCCGGTACAACATTCGCAAACAGACACTAACGGTTCATAAAGAAAATACACATCCGACATTCAGGAGATCGGAGGGACAAGAGGAAACAAAGAGGGCGCAGAACAGAAAATAGATAAGAGGAGGAGGTGAGAAAGCAAAAGCATGGACAAAACAGAAGAATGGACCAGCTGGAAGATGTTCCCCAACTACACACGCACACACGCACACAAAATGAAATAAATGAACGCCTGAGGCCAGCTGGAAAAATGAACTCTTAGCCTTCAAGTAATGAAAAGATTTGCTATTTTTAACTTCCATCTAAATGAAGTAATGCGCGTACAAAGACGGGAGATGGAGAATGGGAATGTGAGACGATTAACGTCCATCTCATTAAATAATTGTCAATGCTCTCACATGACAATCTGGGAAACTATTCTACCATGTCAAGATATGTTTACTTAATAAGGGGAAAACAAAAATAAGTAGGAATTTAATCAGGACAATTTTGCAGCAACCCCTAAGGAATAAAACCCTAAAAAAAACAAAAAAAACAAACCACAATTATGTAAGTGTGGAATCCAACAGAGCTGCATTTGTAAAAAAAAACAAAAAACAAAACAACGCAAAACATGCACCACATGACTGTTGTCTCATTGGGGAAGAAGTGCTCGTATGTTATTGCTGTACAGTGCCACTGCAAAACAACACGACCGGGTCTGTAATCAAACCTGCAGTCAGCATTAATAACACACACACACAGGCACCTAAATTATAGACTGCACTGGTGATTATGAACAACCTCAGGCAGGATGTCAGAGTAGTGTAGTAACGTATAAGGAACCACAAAACAGTATGGACATTTACCTCTAACCGTCATGTAATAATTATATATTAATATGGCCCGTGTACAAAAATTATTTAAAAAAAACCCACACATTTTTACATTCTAGAGGCTGTAGCAAACTCACAATGAGATGCACCTCACTTAAATGTTTTAGAGATATAATTCACCTACATGTTTTTTTTTTTTTCCACATTCCAGAAGTTGTAGTAGGTTCCTAGTGGCCAGACTGATGTACTACAGGTGAGATTTTACATACCTCCCTTTACACAAATACAATACTCAATTATTTCAATAACTCAGGCATCTCACTGTAAGCCTGCTACAGCCTTTAAATAACTTTTGTATGTTAATAATTATAAGTGATGTTAATGTGTGGACAACGTTGACATTTTGGGCCGGATATAAGCATGGGCAGGGGTGGTCCGAGCTCACCAAAACGTCTGTCTTGCCCACTCAATCAGAACATGGGCAAAGACAACATTAATCTTGAATTTTTTTATGATTCGTGTATTGGTTAAAAGCTATCTGTGTGTTGAGGAAGGGCTGTAGACTGTAGACCACAATCAATCACAAAATAATGGCAGAAAATTGCAGTATTATTCTTTTTTTATTGGCTGAAAGCAATGGTACATTCTACACTCACGAGGCGGCTTCAGCCTGCCCACCATCTTTAGCTAGCAGGAACCGGGCCTGTCGACAATTTAACTCAGTGGGTGGAATTGCCTGATGGCCCCTTAGGCAACTTGCACTGTGGTACGGGTCAGAACATTCTCAGGTCTAAATATGCATCTCTAATATGCGCTGGCATTTTTGAGTAAAAAAGTTTTATGTCCATATATAATACTTGAATATTATTAAAACTAACGGTGGTATTGATATCTATGCAAGACTGTCACCCCTATAGAACAATGGCAGGGGAAAGTGAATATCCAGCGAATATCAACCCTTAAACTAACTTTATTGTGGTGAAAAACCTGGCCAATTTTCCCGGTGGACAGGTCATCCTCCCTTACTGTAACCCTCCTACTGCCTTTGAAAAGCACATAACGGACTTCTTGGAGTGAAGCAACATGTTTGACAACGCCACTGATGGATTCTGCACGATTCTCAGTTAGTTAAATTACACTCGGGTTAAATGTGAGCATGCCACAAAACAAAATAACCCCAACTCAAAAAGTAAGACGGGAAGAAAGTATAAATAGGCATATTTGAAATATTTAGCATTTTTGAGCAAAAATGGTTTTTAAAAACATAGTTAATTAGTCATTTAACTGTCGATATTAAAACAAAACAAAACAAAAAAAATTAATGAACACGTCTCTATTTGGATTTTGTTTTTTTCAATTTTGAAACCAAAAATGAATGAACGCAACAAACACTGACTTAATATACATTATATTTACATTAACTATTTAAGGGGGACACAGTGGCTTAGTAGTTAGCAGATCTGCCTTGCACCTCTGGGGTTGGGGGTTCGAATCCTGCTTCCGCCCTGTGTGTGCGGAGTTTGCATGTTCTCCCCGTATCCTCCAGGTATTCCAATTTCCTCCCTCAGTCCAAAGACATGCTTTGTAGGCTGATACAACATGGATCCCCGGTGCATGCTACTTCCTCTGAATCTCTCCACCTGCTGCACTACACAGATTGGCCGAGGAACAATCTGACTAATGGTACAATGATTTTTACTAGGTGGATTAATTAGGAACAGCCTAGTAAGAGGAGACGCTGATGAAATTGTGAAAAATAAAGTCAGTCATGCAAACTTTCCTATGTATGAAGCAAGGACTGAATACAACTTGCTGATTTTTTTGTTTATGGCACAAACACAATGTGCTACATGATCATATCCACATTCATTTGCCTTCATCTGTATTACAGTACTTAATTCATCATAGCTACCACTTTTAATAAAAAAAAAAAAAAAAAAAAAAAATTGATAAAAAGGAAGTTTCTAGGCAGCTTTTATTTGTCTGGTGGGTTAACTAGTAAATTTAAGTTTTGTCTAGCCCCTGACCTCTTCCTTGAACATTCAACTTTCTGACTCAACAACTGTGCCGGTCATATTATAAACAAACTAAAAAAAAAAAAGAATAAAATTAAGCCAGATGGACAGACAGACAAGCTATCCACTTTGGTGCATGCATTGCTACAGAGTCAATAGCTGTGTCTCAAATGACATACTATACACTATGCTCTTACACTATGCACTATATATTCTACTGTCTAGTGTATGACCTTGAGAAGGCCAATATCATCTCAAATGGAACACTAACGGTTTTTTACAAACCCGGAAGTACAAGCTGTTTCCCAGTCGATGACGTCAAATGCAACTAATGCGGCACCACTAGCTTTAGCAGAATACCCAAAGTCAATAAAAATACATTTCTTCATCTTACTGTTTAGTTCAATGTTACCGTTTATGCCCAACATGACCTTTTCCGATTCTGAGCAAATTTATTCCAGCATCAGCACCTGGTAGCCCCTCCCCTCTTCTGCTACGTAAGTAAAGCTGCGACCATCGAGTGCATGAAGTGTCAACATTCCACACTTCATTTTTTTTCCTACTTCTACTCTTCGTGTTTTACTTGAAGTGCACTTCCTCTTGTTGGAATTTTCACTGTGAACACACTACTTGCACTATTTATACTACAAAAGTGCATAAGTATGTGATTTGGGATGCACCTATTGTCTTGTTAGCGGAAGGTGACTACATATAGCTGCTTTCTGCACACTGTAGCTATCGCCGTTTTTCAACGCTAATAAGACACCACTCTAGCCACAGAGGAAGCCATTTGATTTTTCAGAAGAGGGAGTGAAGGCTTGATTACTTTAAAAAATTTTATTACGTCTCATCCATGGCCAGCAGACAAGGGAGCAAAATTGACCATGCTCTCTCTCCCCTGTCAATCACAATGATTTATGAAATCCGATCAGTAAAGTGGTACATGGAGACGCATTCGTAATGCCAGGTGCCAGTGGCTATGTATCCCGGCTGTCCACTTATGATCCAATCACCTGGCATGTTACTACCAGGTGTGAATGGGGCTTTAGTGTGTGTTATGCTGCCATGTGATGCAGTATGAGCAGCAGTTTAAACAGATGTGGTCGGTTGGAATGACGTGCCTTGGAGGAAGCATGTGTTAACCTTCACCTTCACCATGGTTGGTGATGGGGGGAACTTGGCTGGTGGGTGGGATCTGGTATAGGGAATCATAGAAAAGAAACCAAAAAAATATAGCTATTGTTCGATCCCTAGATGTATTGAATAGGCCTTGTCTCAAACAATACAATACACCATATTATTACATCGCTACTCATTTACTCTAATTTACAATAAACAGCCTAAAACAAAGCCTGAAAGAAGCTTGTTGTAATGTCAGACAAGCAGAGCCTTTTTGACACTCAATCTCCATTACTATATTTTGTTAAAAGCTTTTCACTGTAAAAGCAACTCACATAGACAAAAGATAAAAGCAAGCTCCATTGTGAAATCAGATTTATATTAGGGAACAATAAAGATGAGGTTAATGCCCTCAGTCAGACTCAGATTACACATAATAGCCAGATGATGAAGTCATATAAAGTGCTTAATGCTTTTTGGTTACAGAGTCATGAACATTCTGACCTGGCTTTGCTATCGTCTGCAGCAGAGGGGTAATGGAATAGATGTGTGTTTGTGAACATGTTGCTGTCTGTGCTCGCTGAGGTTTTTTTTTAGTATTGCATTGAAAAGTGTCTGGATTTTATTACTTTACTGAGCCGTACACTTTGGAGACTGCAGAAGGAACCCAAGTGGCCATAGAAGGAGATCTGAGAGGCAGGCTCAGTTTTGTGCAGGAGCGTGTACGGCCAACACAAGCTGCTGACCGAGCCTCAGAAATATTCTACGGGACCAGACACACACACACACACACACACACACACACACACACACACAGCGTTTCCCTGCACTCTCCTTGGAGGACAGGACAGTGGTGCAGTCTGTTTGGGTTTCCTCTGGTATCATTTTCTACAAGTACAGGTACAAGTCTACATTTCATGGATTGCTAAAGGTAATATGATCAACTGAATTTTATGTATATGATTTGGTAAGGCACATTTCTGTCTGTATAAAGCCCCACATCAGGCCGTGCATGTCCACTGGAACGAAGAGTGAACTCTTCTAATGTCAAGCATTTCATCTGCAGAAAACCAGCCACTTCATATCATTTCATACCTCCATTAAAACATGGTGGTGGTGGCATAACACTAAAATGTAATCTTAAAAAAATAAGTGTGTGTGTGTGTGTATAAATGCATGGTGCCCTGTGATAGACTGGTGCCCCATCCACAGATTTCACATCTTGCTTCAGGAGACTCAGGTCAGTGGAAAAACATTGATAAAGCCAAACTGATCTGGCTTTTATCTAGTGTTCTTTACTTAAGACCTTAATCCTGGCCTCCCAACAACAAATGCTAGAAAACCCAAAATGGAAATGAAAGAAAACTCAGATATATTTCTTAATACAATCTTTGAATGTAAAGCTCTAGGGACCTGAAGTGAGAAAAGCTTGGCAAGGCTTTTGACAGAATGAGGAGTAACTGCAGGAGCTCCAATTCAACAAAAAGCAGCATCCTGGTGGAGGAGTTTAGCCTTAAAAGGTAACATAAAATATTACACAAGCGTGGCTGTGTGTCTGACAGAATCTACATTCGACATGCTTCAGTCATCTGCACAAACTCCACATCAACATGACATAACCCAGAACTAGAGAACTCTTCTTATTTTTTTTTTATTTCCATGTAAATAGATTGTCTGAAATCCTTAGAATGTAGACAGAACAAATTATAAGCATATGGTCATGGTTTTTGACACAAATAAAAAGGGATAAACACCTCCATTTCATTCTGGTAATAACAGAGCTATGATCTTATTTGCAGTAGCCTTTCATTAGTCTTGTCAGCCAGACTTCTAACTGTCGCCAGTGACTCTGGTAGTTTTCGTCACTTAATGTGGCCAAGATGCAAATGACCAACTACATCCTGTCTGCATTATGTATGGGGAGTGCTGATGTGAAAATGATGCTATGAGGAAAAACATCAAGGATACTGATTTATCCACCAATTATAGGAGGGTCATTGAGACTAGTCTTTCCTGGTCAAAGTATTTACTGACCAGGTACAAGAAAGGGGATAAACATCTCTTGACTCCATGTAAAACAGGTCTGTGATACTACAGAACCATAGATCTGTCATAGTATCA